>PYHX02000467.1:51193745-51333745 GCA_004302925.2 Cochliomyia hominivorax
GTCCATACCTTAGAGGTGCAAAAGGATGAGATTATCCACTTATGGTCTTCTCTAAGGTCGTTTTATGACTAACTGCTTGAGCAATTAGAATCTGAAGAGACTGAAGTCAACCTCACCACTGTCCAAAATACATTTTTCGTGGTATATGAAGCCCATCTTAAATGCCTTTCGAAGGCAAACGAGCTCTTAGATCAGCTGACTAGCAAAGCGACCCTTCCTATAGAAAATGCTTAGGCAAGACCAAATTATAATGCACCTAACCCAACAATTTCACTACCGCCATGTGATACGGATATATTTTATGGAGACTACGTCTCCTGGCAAACTTTCAGAGACATGGTCTCTGCTCTTTATAAAAATAACCCTCGTCTTACACCTGTTGAAAAATTATTTCATTTAATTAAAAAAACCCAGAATGAGGCTCGCGATATTGTGAAAACGAATGCCGGATTTGAAATGGCCTGGAAAAATCTGGTAAAACGCTTTGAGAACAAAAAGGTTTTTTAAACGTCCAGCTCAAAACACTTTTTAGTATAAATCCTATTTCTAAAAAATCTGGGTTAAGTATTAAAGCTATTCAGCGCACAATCAACGATTGTATAACAAATGTATCATTACTTGTTATTGGCACTGGTAAATGGGATGTAATTTTTGTTTATCTTTGCTCAACCTGCCTTCCAGACATAACCTTAGATTTATGGAAACAACAGCACAAATCAAGCACTGAGCTACATTCTTGGAAGGAAATGGATGAGTTTTTAACTTCATGGTACCAAACTTTTGAATCTTTTTCAGATATTAAATCTTCAAGACCCTCATTCAATTACAATCAATCGAATATACCTGCTACAAATCAGATTTCTCGAAACTCAAAGAAAATGATCAGTTATCATTCTAACATTATTCCAAGCAGAGCCTCCAAATATTCTCATTGCTCTGAATCCCATTCTATCAGACTATGTCCCGTGTTTTAAAAAATGTCAGTTGATGAACGTTTCGTTTTTGTAAAAGACCAAAGGCGTTGTACAAATTGTCTTGCGACTTCTAATGATTTTAGAAAATGTAAAGGTCAATTTTGTTCATTTTGTAAATTAAAACACCACTCTCTTCTTCATCGTCCCTCACAGTTTACGACTATTGCTCAAAACCAAAGAAATCATAACACTCAAAAAACCTCTGCAGATACTCCTTCAATTCTCGCTAACCCTTATACCTCGAATACATTAGACCATGTTCGATCAACTCCATGGAAACTTTATCCCGTAGTCATCAATCTTACGCAACTCATTTACAGTCCACTCATTACACAACTATTTTATTAGGAACTGCTTTAGTAGATCTATGTGCCGGTGATGTAAGGCATACAGTTCGCGCTCCATAGATACCGCTTCAGAAGCTTCATTTATTTCCTCTTCTCTAAAAATAAAACTTTTTTTACCATAAAGATTTTCTCAAACTCGCGTCATTGGATTAAATGGTGCTTTAACAGCAACAGCCAATAAAGTATGCTCAATTAATATAAGCTCCCCAATAGAGAATGAATTCTCATTAAAAATTAAAGCCTTTTCCGTCAAAAAATTCACCGGTCAATTACCATATCACACCCTCTTTACAAAACTTAGTTCAAAATTTTCTGATCTACAGAATGCAGATATTAAATCTCATAAAAATGGAAGTATAGATTTACTCTTAGGAGGAGATGTATACCCACATGTTATTCGTGAAGGAATTCGATGGGAGAAGGATTGTAATATTATGACACAGAAACGTCGTTGGGTGGATTATAACTGGTCATGTAAATTCGCCAATGCCTTCTCCTTCTGTTTCATCATTTTATATTGAAATTGACCTCAATCTCCAATTAACTCAATTTTGGGAACTCGAAGAAGTTTCCGCTCCTAGAAAATTATCATTATATTGCGATAGCGTCTCTTTCGCTATGTGTTTAATGCCGACATTGAGAAAATGTATTGACAAATTTTAATCCACAAATCTCACACCCCTTTCCAACGAATTCTATTCAGAACATTTCCCAATGATGACCTTTGTGATTTTGAAATGAACACAGTTACCTTTGGAGTAAACTGAGCACCCTATTTGGCCATTAGAACATTGCTGGAATTAGCCAAGCAATGTGTTGATGACGTACTATTTGGCTCTTATTCATGTTCTTCAAACAGCTGGATTTTCATTAAGAAAATGGGCAGCTAACAATGTTCACATTTTTAAAGGAATTTCTCCCGAACATCTTCTAGACAACGAATTTCTTTAATTATCAGAGTCATATACTTCCAAGGCTCAAGTTTTGAGATGGAATGCTGGAATGGTCACTTCCATTCAATTTCTTTTTCAAACCATCCCAGCATACGATTCACCAAATTTACACAAAACGTGCCGTTTTATCCGAAATTGCTAAACGTTTTGATCCCGCTGTTTGGGTTGCCCCAAAAATTGTAGTTGCAAAACTTATAATGCAACAAATATGGAAGGATAAAACTGGCTGGGATGAAGTTTTACAACCTTTTACCTTAAAACAATGGCAAAACTTTATTAACGACTACCCAAATATAGAAAAGATCAAAATTTCCCGTTTCGTACATTATGAACCTTCTTTTTCTGTAGAACTTCATGGGTTTTGTGATGCTTCGGAGCGTGCATATGCCGCTACTTTGTATTTAAGAACCGCAAAAACTAAAATAGCTCCCATTAAATTTCTAACCCTTCCACGAAAAGAACTTTGCAACGCTGAATTAATGGCAAAAATGTATAAGTCCATCATTACCCAGTTAAAACTTAAAGATTAGAAAGTCTATATGTGGTCTGATTCTACCATAGTATTAGCCTGGCTACAAAAATTTGCTGACCATTGGAAAACTTTCGTAGCAAATCGAGTATCTTCTATTGTTAACAAATTAGGTCAAGATGTCTGGTTCATGTAGATTCTAAAGATAACCCTGCTGATATCGCTTCCCGAGGTTCTTCTACAAGCGATTTAATTTCAAATAACCTATGGTGGCATGGTCCTTCATGGCTGAAACTGCCACAATCCCAATGGCCGTTAGATTATCAACATTTAGACACCCAAGAAGAAATTCGAACAATTAAATCACACTTTACTCAAACAGTAGATTCTGACATTCTTTGTAATTTCTCTGACCTATCACAAGCGATGCGTGTACTTTGTTACGTATTTCGTTTTTTTTCACAATCTCTCATCTAGACATCATTATCATTATGTAAATACTAATATCCAACAATCTGAGATAAAGTGTGTAAAAGATAGATTAGTAATATTGTGTCAAAAAATGTACTTCCCTGAATATGAGATACTTTCTAAAAATTTTGCTTTACCCAAACAGAGCAGTTTGTTAACCCTTAATCCTCTCATTGACCCTAATGGTTTTCTGAGAGTAAATGGAAGACTCTCATTATTGCCCACACTCTCTTACGATGAATGTTTTCCTAAATTATTACCATATAATGGTCGATTTACCCGGTTGTATCTCGAACTGATCCATAAAACCTCTATACAAGTTGAAACTTCTCTTCTTGTACGTCTAATGAGACTTAAATTCTGGGTTCCGAAGCTTAAAATTCTGACTAGATCTATTGTTTGAAATTGTAAAACTTGTGTCATTAAAAAACACATTCAGAGCAATCAAATTGCTGGTCTGGATTTAGCAGGACCTTTTGTGATAAAATCATACGCTGGACGAGGTTACAAAATATCAAGAGGTTATGTTCTCACTTTTGTGTGTTTTGCCACGAAGGCTATTCATCTAAAGGTCACTAGTGAATTGTCTACTTCAGCCTTTATAGCAGCATTTACTCTTCATAGAGACCTGTCGGACTTTTTGTTATCGGTTCGACAAAACGTAATTTTACGTTCAAAGAATTTTCCACAATGCTCATTCGTATTGAGGCATGTCTTAATTCGAGGCCTCTAAGTCCCATGAATGAAAATCCGGCCGACTTATGTGCACTCACCCCAGGACATTTTCTTATAGGTGCCCCACTTTTAACACCTGCTGAACCCGATTTTTCCAATCATACAAGTTATGTTAATAGATGGAAAAAGTTGAAACTACTTCATCATCAGTTTGCTCTTCGATAGAAAGAAGAGTATTTAAAGGAACTTCATAAACGCATTAAATGGCAATATCCCCAACGAAACTTTGAGATTAATGACTTGGTAGTTGTCAGACGGGACAATTTCCCTCCTAATCAGTGGCAATTGGGACGTATTGTAAGGGTTTTTAAGGGCCCAGACGATAGAGTAAGAGTATGTGAAGTTCGTACCGCTGATGGCTTAATCACACGACCAATTGTTAAACTTGTTTTGCTACCCTTTAGTGAGCAATGATTCCATCCATTTTCTTTGTTTTAACAACGATGTCCACCCCACCAAGACGTATGAATATAAACAAGTCACCTTCAGAAGAAAGTTCAAAGACTTCCCACACCATCAAAACGGTTGAAGGATTGCCGATATTGTAATGCAGATCACCCACTAAGAAAATGTCTACGATTTAGGAAACTCTCCCCTAAACAAAGACTAAAGGTGGCTCGTAAATACGGATACTGTATCAACTGCTTGGCCTATTCACATATTTTAAAAAACTGTCGAAGTCGCGACCGTTGCCGTAAATGTCTATCTGAACACCACACATAGTTACACTTCAATACGTCATTGAGAAAAAAATAAACAAAAGGAATCGTTCTCACCATGGTCCACACCACACCCATCTATCTCGTCAATACCAACCACAACATATTACTACAAATTTATCTTCTGGTCAAATTCATTTTGATCATAAATGTCACCAAAAAATAAGTTTATAATTCCATTTTTAAATATCAGAAACAAACCTTATTAATTGAAATTGAATTATTATTTATATTTTTTTATATTTTGAATTGTACTTTTTTATATAAACATTTTGGTTCTATTTCAACCTTTGCTATATTATTGCAAACACTGCAAGGGGGACGGAATGTCATTATTTTTACGTACTTACAATTATACTATGAAGTATCACTATGAATTTATGTTCTTTTTTAGTACATCCTTATATTATTCTCTCTTTTGGAGAGAGCTTTTTTTCTTTTACTTATAAGCTAAGTTTAAGTATTTAAAACTCCACTATTAGAGTTTAGTTATAAAACCACATCTCGAGGTATAAGGTAAATTTTTTGTAATTATCCCGCAAAAATAAAATTTAACCATTTTTCCTTTGAAATTGTTTTTTATGATTAAAAATTTGAATATTTGCCTAACCAACCCCGAAGATAAACTCCTACAGTTAAATTTCTCCTTCTTTTTTATTCTTAAAAATAATTATTCGCGTTTATGGTGTTTTTTTTTTCGAAATAAAAGCTTATTAAAAAAATTGTTAATTTTTAAAATTGGCCCAAATAGGCGCAATTTGTTCTTTATTACAGTAAAGTACATAATATGTATTATTTTTCAAAACAAAGAACTTGCAACATTTTAAGTTGCATTCCATAAAACTTAAAAATTAGTGTGTTTTAGGAAAAATTTTCGGATAAATAACAAAAATAATTTTCAAATACTTAAATAAAAATATTCTTAAATGCTTAAAGTTGATGCTTTCATTTAAACTTTTGGGTTTAAAATCCTTTTTTTAAAAAGAAAAAAACACAAAAATTATTGGAAACTTAAAATTTTTATGTTTTTCTAAAATAAAAAAGTACTGTTTGACAAATCTGAGGGAAAACACTATATAATCTATTGATATCTATTGCTATTGATACATTATTTTTTCAACTTTTATTCGGGAACCAATTTTATTATTAAAAATGTATTTTCGAAATACAATTAAGCGCCACGTGCGATAGTGGGAAACTTAAATTTAATGTATTTAGTATTTAGCTTTAAATTTAATTTTTTTTTAATCTGATAACTAATTTTTGGAAAAAAAATGAAAACAAATTCTGAATTTCGAGATTATCGTAGATATTGGTCTATTACTTTTTGTTACTGGACTGATTTTGATGGTTTTAAATACCAAAGTGCTTATGACGATAATAAAAAATATGAATTACAATAATAAACAATTGATTATAAATTTGATCGGGGGAATGTTTTGAGCAGACAGACATGGCTAAATCAAATTAGTTTTGTATATGATGCAAGAATATACAGTGTAAAGTATAAGTCTTAGTGTGCTAATTTGAGTTAAGAATTTTATGAATTTTAAGAGAAATTAAAAATAGTAACATCTATCTCCCACCGAGCGCGTCCGCAGGTGGCGAATAGGGGAAGGTATCTGTCAAGATTTACTTGATAGGTTTCTATGATCTGGTCATGGTATGTCATGTATGATACCAAGGTCAAGGATGAGGACATGATTTATATTGTACAAATGTTCTCATGAATCGCATCCGATGACTTAGTCGTTGCAGTTGTTCTCTGGTAATATAGTGAGATTTCATGCGTACATAGTACGTTTAACTAAATGTCTTATACGTGTAGTTTTCTAAATGCAAGAACGGTACAATATTGGGGCATCTCAACTGACAGACTCGTGGACCAAAATATACTTTCCTTTCTCTCTCTTTCCCGTTTCTGTCCCATAGCTCTAGGGATATCCGCAGCTCCCCCAAGATAATTGCTAAGAGTGGGCCTAAGCACCAGTCCGCTACCTGCCTTAATGGCTACGAAAGCACCCAATAGCAAGAATCCTCTGCCAAAGGCTTTCATTGAAAGGCCTGCCGAAGGACGCCAAGGATTCACTCGAATCTGACTACTCATCCCCATTTACAATAAAGAGGTCGGATGACCCAGCACAAATTAGCCAGAGACTAAATGCGAATATGCCATTATTTAAGGAGTATATGTGATGTGTATCTCATTTGATAAAGGGACTTATATCCGTCAGAAACTGTTGTAGGTATATTAAAAAATTCTTATGGATAATACAGGACAATCTCCACAGAATGATGATACTGGCAGGTTTCAGGGCTACATCAAATTGGTAGCATGTAGTAGCGAGCGTTCCGCGCTACTTCTGCGTCTGGCTCTTTCCCACCACTATAACAAGCTTCTAAACCACTATCGGTCTATCATCTTAACTTTTAACTTATAATTAACCCAAGTGAGCCATATTCACTGTCTTTTACTCTTTCATGGCAGAATCACGACCTAACCAAACATCTAAAAATTGATCAACAAAACTTCATTCATTTATGACTCAAAAATATTGTCTATCGAAGAAAGAACACTTACAGACACACATTATATATATCATATATAGTTATATTTTAATCTGATAAGTAGTTTTGCAAACTTAACAAATGTTTTTTGTCTTAAAAGTTGTACACCATTGTATTGTATGTAATAAGTGAATAACAATTTCTAAACTAAATTAAATTATTATTTCAAAAAATCTTTTATTGAATCAACATATACCTATGTATTCTTGCACAAAAAATTTTAATTAATTATTTGTACAGAATTCAGACAATACTTTAAATAATTTTTGGATACGCATAGAGCCCACCAAGTTTAAAAAATTAAAAAACCCGTCCTAAGTTGGTTAAAAATGTTGCTTTTTCCTAAATATCTTTCTGGAGCTATCGCACACATGTAAGCATATTTTTTGTAGAGAATGATAAGGACTGCCTGTTTTTTAATTCAATTCATAAATGACATTTTGGTGATTGTTAAAAAAATCAAATACCCATGGTCCAATTAGAAAGAATTGGATATGGGTATTCCTGGTTATTAATGTGCCAACAATATAAATATTCATATAGACAAAATTTTATCATCTTTATTACTTTTTATCGTTATCTATGTTTAAATTAAAGTAAATAAAATAAATGCAAAATTCAAAGTCTCAGTTTATTAAAATGTCATAATTAATACTTAGAAGGATATCCCTTAAGGTTGACATTGAGTGTAAATTTTTTTGTGTACTCTACTTATTTACCCATAAACATGATTTTTAATTGGTTTTGTTTAAAATATAGTGGCTACTAGGGTGATCGGCCGTTTTTTTCTTAAAACATATAAAAATATATATATTTTTTTTGCAAAGTTTTAATTAAACACTTTCATAATATACACTTAAATACTGAAAATTTTCCTGTTTAAACTGATATGGAAGATACTCGATTTCAGTCTAAAAACCTAAAAGTGGCGATTCTATATATAATTTGGAACTTGAATAAAATAATTATATTAAAAATCAAAAATCTTATTTAAAACAAGTACTATCTTAGAATCAATTCGGAAAGCTTGCCACAAGAAAAATGTTTTCTTAGACCTAATAAAGTCAAGAGGGTGAGAGTTTTCCGTTTTAACCTCTATATAGTGTAGTTGGACCTTTTATAGAAGCTAAACAAAAGTGTACCGTTTTAATTTTAATAAAATTTTGGGTGGAAAAAACTTTGATTGATGTTTTAGCATGGCAATGTCATCATAAATGTTAATTATAGGTTATTTATCTGCTAATGGGTTACAAGGCTTGCGTTTGCCAGCACAGACTCCGAATTTAAATCACATAGAGAACCTCTACGACATTTTATATGGAGGGATTTGTACGTTTCCTTAGACGAAATCTGGAGCTGATAAACTGCCTAAAATTAGATTCTAAAGCGATGTCTACATCTATTCTAATGAATCTTATACAATTTATGACCAAAGATTGCGATAAGTTCGAATGAAAAGAAAGATACTATATGAAACGAAAAAAGTTATATAGTTGCTTAAATTTCGAATAGCTAATTTTCGAGTTTATAGTATTTTTGTTGCATTGTAATTTCCAACAAAATATAAAAAATTGCTGTAGTATTTTTTGAATAATAGCAATGAATATTAAGCATATAAAATGCGAATCATGTAGAAGCAAATTTTCTTATGACGGATTCCAACATTAGAATTCGCATACATTTCATTCTCACTCTCATTAAATACTCTCTCACAAAATTTGATTTATACTCAAAAAAGATTTCCTTCAGGCCAGGTTGCCACTGAAAATTTAGAAACTACTTCTAAATAGTTTCTAAATTCTTTTATATTACACATTTGAAAAAAAATACACTTTCTTTTTAATTTAAACATAGATAACGATAAAAAATAATAAAGATGGTCAAATTTTGTCTATATAAATATTTATACTGTTGGCACATTAATAACCAAGATTACCTATACCCAATTCCTTTTAATTGGACCCTGGGTATTTGATTTTTTTAACAATCACCAAAATGTCATTTATAAATTGAATTAAAAACAGGTATAGGCAGTCCTTATAATTCTCTACAGAAATATGCTTACATATGTGCGATAGCTCTAAAATGATATTTAGGAACATGTTTAACCAATTTAGGACGGGTTTTTTAGTTTTTAGAACTTGGTTGGCTCTATGCGCATCCAAAAAAATTATTTAAAATATTGTCTGAATTCTGTACAAATAATTAATTAATAATTTTTGTACAAGGTATATGTTGATTCAATAAAAGATTTTTTGAAATAGTAATTTAAAAAAATGGTACTCCCCCGGCGCTGTGAGGATCTAGAATCTTATGCTCTATAAACATGTAAAAGGTATGTTTAAATTGTTATTCACTTATTACATACAATACAATGGTTTCTCTAATGTCCTCGGATTTGCTATACATGCATTTACGTTAGAAATTCTTTCAGAATTAAGAAAACTATTTTATATTCAAGAAAGAAAAAGTTGATTTTGAAGTAAAATTATCTACCACCTTTTTGAAAAAATCGGAAAAAATGTCAATTTTTATCTTTATTTCAAAATATAGTATGTAAAATATTATTTTTTTCAGTCAAATCATAAATAAATCAAATCATAAATCAAAATTAAACAATTTTTTATAAAAAAATAAAACAAAACTGTTTATCAATAATACTACCAACTGAGTTAATTTATGGATGGTCGTCCGTACCGCTGGCTTTCCATAAAACCTGTGAACAAATAGTTTTAAAAATAGTTTAATAAAATATAATATAAGAAATTTTAATAGGTTTTATTGTACCTATATTATCACCGGTCAAAAAACTATGAAAAGAAAAGGGTAAACATTGAACTATAAGAGATGGCCTTTACATTTAGGCTTTTATAAAATTTAGAATTATTTATATACCTTTACGTTCGGACTGTCATTTTCAATATAAACTATTCGTATTTATCACCCAAGGCAATAAATTATATAAAAAATTTATAAAAAATTTATAAAAAATATAAAAATAAAGTAAAAATATAGCACAATATTTTAGTGTTGTACATATGATCAAAACAAATAAAGTAATCTCTAAAATTAATTTAATATATTTGATTTTTTGTACCTTTTAAATTTCATCCATTTTCGATTTTTTATCAATGAATATAAAATTTCGAAAATAATTGATTTTATACATAATATTTTAGAATTTTAACTACTCGAATGAAATTTCATTCGTTAGATTAAAGTTCTAATTCAAAACAGGGGAAAAAGTTAGGGTATTGCCAGTATAAAATCAAAATGAACAAATGTATTTATTTCGGGATTTTGAATACGATGTTTAATTTTTGATTATTAAGCTTAGTGTACTCATTAACTCATTTGTTCGTTAAGTCTACTACAAACTTTTATTGAATACGGCCGTTATTCTAACTCAAACGTTCGTTCTGTTATCGTCAATAACATGAATTTTTTAAAATTTTTATTCTAAAAACATAGTTTTTTTAACATTACGAAAATATATTAATGTATCAAAATACATATCCATAACAGAAATTTCTGCTTTAAAAGCAATGTTGAATTGCCAATGTTGTTTTGTAGGTGATAGAACACATATTGGAAAAAAATGCCAAATTGTTGTTATAGTATAAAATTATTATCATATAAATACTGGTAAATATTTAAACATATATGTACTTATTTCGAAAGATAGATTAAACAGCATCTTATTTAAGAAATATTTTTAAAATGGCCATATAAAAAGTTAATAGAATAGGGATCAGAATCTAACACCTTATAGAGTAAGATCAAGGTTACGTTTCCTCATACCCGGGTTTTCAAATTACATACTTATGATCTAAATAGAAATAAATAAAATTTTATTAAAACATTCCGCAATTTTGTTAAACAATTATTAAATTGATATGATAACAAAAAAGTGTACTTTGAAAAGGTATTACTTTTTTGTACTTAATTGACATTTTGTAGTTCAAATTTCATTTCAGTTATATTAAAGAAAAGTTTCAGATATCACGGATTAAATATTCTTTATTTTGTATTTTTTTTTTCAATATGGTAAGTTTTTTTCTTTAAATTTTTACGTTATGAGGCATAAAGTTACATTTTCAGTTTTTCCGAACCGATTTTTGATCACTTTGTATGATCAAAAAATTACTCCCGAGAAAACTGAGTGCAAGGGAATGTAGACAAGAAACTTGTCCATATAAAAAAAAATATGGACAATTTGGTGATTTCGAAGAACTGAGTATAAGAAAATGTAGACATAAGAATTCTATAAAAATCAGATTTTTTATATATTTCTTAAAAAAATATTTTCCATTTAAAAAACTAAACTTTTTCTTATATAGTATTGCTATATTTAAAATAACATGTAAAACTAAATTTGTACAATTTATATTGGTAACGCCTGCAGGGTTGAAAATTCACATTTTCAGTTCACACATGAGAATTTTCTGCAAAAAAGAGCGAAAAATATGTTTATTTTTGTATAAGATGCGCATTCTATGTTATCTATATTATTCTTATTCTTATAAAATAGTAAATAAAAATGTTTCATTTATTCATTTAAAGAGAGACATTCTCTACCATTAAACTTTGTCGGCCCTATTCCGAATAAAAATTTATAGTGGACTTAACGAACACATGAGTTAATCAATTTTCCGTCTTTTAAATTAGGATTTCAAACTTTAAATAAACTTAAAATATTAAAAAATTGATTGATGAATTCGATTATAAAATTTTATTTTGAATATAAATTTAAGAAATTTTGGTTTATAAAGCTTTAAATACGGTCGTGTGTGTTTAACAATAATAAATTTTATATATTATTAAAACATATGTTGTGTATAAACTCAAACAAGAATTTCAATTAATAAACAATAAAAAATTTTATATAGGTTAATTTTATTTAACATAAATTTAAGATGTATCACTCAATGTGAGCGAATTCACTCCAACATATATTTATTTAAATTACATACATACAATTATATGTTACACATATTACATAGTTAGGATTTGCTTTTAAGCAATGTTTATCAGACAAAATAATAATTAAGATTTAAGCAGAATATACTTCCGTATTGCCTGTGTTGACTTCCAAAAATTTATGTACATATAGAAACTTCTTAATAAACATAAATCGTTTTCAATTGAGGCTTTAGTTCCGGAGGTATTGGAGAGGTTGCATCTTTTTTATTGGATACCAAACGTTTAAATCGTCCACTAAATTGCTTCTTAAAGCCTTTAAAACCGTTGCATTCATTCGAATTCAATGAATCCTGAAAAAAATAAACAAAATATATTTTAAGTATTTCAAAATTTAGTTTTTATATTGAAAATTATTGACTTCTATATATAAATTATGCTTGCTTATATAATCATAATTATAAAATATATTATAGAACATGTCAGGATTCTAAGAGTAAATATTTTTTTGTACAACATCACTTTGTTGATATAACCACTTTCATAAAATAATTGTATGTTATATATGTGGACAATATTGACAACACTTTCATTTGAAATTGAAATGGCAACTCTTTCTTTTTATTATTATTATTGTACACGTTTGGTTTTGTTTTAGTACTATTGTAATGAATTTTTAATAATAAAGACTATTGTATTCTCTTGAAATTCCAAGTGAGTACAATAATTATGCTCGTGTCCAACACAGCGCTTAGAATATTAATCATTCCAAGACGTCCTGAGGATCTTACATTTCAGAACATTTCGACGGTAAGAGAAAAATATTTGCGTAAAGCCTTAAGTTTCGACAAACGAAACAAGCTGGATAGAATGTTAATTGAATAGAATCACGGTCGATGTTGCAATGAAATTTTTCCTAGGCATATGAAATAGCTTATTCCTGGAAAATGACTCATAGATCAACAAGCATTGTAAATGCAGATGACAACAATATCACCGAACACACATGTAAGAAAGTTATACACCAGTTAAGACTAAGAACGAGAATAAAACCAGAAGTACTTCAGCAGATGTCAAATGCTACGGTAGTGGTGGTCTGCGTCTATGACGGTATTGTAAATTTAAGAATGCTAAGTGTTTTTCGAGTGGTAAATTAGGCCATAAAGGTAAAGTGTGTAAGTCGAGAGTGGAACAAATATCGAAATCTGTAGATGGGGATGATAATGAAATGGTGCAGTTTATAAATCAAGTTGGCATTGTGAAAACGACCGGTTATTACGGTGAATGTCAATAAAAGGAGGTTTATTAGGAATTGGATACGGGTGTACCATGCAGTGTTATGTTTATTGATAAATTGAAGGCCCTTAAAGGAAAACTTTTGCTTGGGAGATCAGACTGACAATTTTCTAGTTTTATGAGCTAGAGACTGAATTGTATAGGGAAAACGGTGGTTAACGTAACCTTTGGAAAACGAGACGTAGATTGAATTTATATATTGTGCTGGGCTGGGTGCTGTACTTTTCCATCGTTTACACGGCAATCAGGAACGACCAATTGCATATGCAAGCTGCACCATGATTTTCTTCCCAATTTCGATTTCAACATAATTCATAAAAGTTCAATGCTAACGCTGGCTATCTGCCAGCGTTAGCATTGAACTAATTAGCAAATTCTGGAAGAGTCAATAAAGTAAACTTTACCCCGAAAGTTTGAAAATATGGTTATATTGATTATTACAGACCAAATCCATTATTGCTGCTGCTACTATTGTACTATTGGACGAAGTGAACTTGTGGGGAAATCTAAATGAACTTTCGGGGAAATCTAAATGAACTTTCAGGGAAATCTAAATGATTTCTTGGGACAATACCGGAATGCGCCACATTATACTACGGGACAATCTCCAACACAATTATATTTAAGACGTCAATTTCGCACGCGCTTCGATCTGTTAAGATGGAAAGATGTGAACATAAGGGTTTCCTCCGAACAATATCAAGAAGAATGATGTAGTACACTTCCTTTCCGGAAAAAAATAAACGTTTGGGTGACATACACTACGAAATATTGTTCCAAGGAAAGTACTACAATCGTCACGTCGATCAGATTTGTGGTAGAGGTTATAAAGGGGCACCACAACTGGGAATAATAACAATCGTTCTGGAGAAAGCTCAGATTGTTATGTTGCCAGTTATAATAGTAGAGAATTTCTACACAACCAAACTGAAACTTGGAAACGTTTGAACCGAGAAGATGAGATACCAATGAAAAGGTCGAGTATTGAGGAACAAAAAAGTGAACATTTTATTACACCGTCAGGACTGTCGAATTTAAAGGTTTTACTACTTCCATATCGTTAACAACAGATGGAGAAATCTTAAACCAACCGGCAGACACACCCAATATAAGGATTCCCCATGAGGCAGAATATATTTCTATATAAAGCAACCGGTAGAGATATATATTTCTACCGGTTACTTTAAAAGAAAAATACATATAAGATGGTTTTATCAATACAAGGTTTTCACTTCCGATTAATTTGCATAATTCTGTTAATATTCAGGAAGTGTTAACATGGTGATAAGATATTTTATTAAGAATTTAAAAAAGTACATGCATAATTTTTATAAGTATTTAAGGGGAGAAACATTTTAAATATCTCAAAATATAGCAGTATCATTCAAAATCATTATATTTCTATAAAAATTTGTATATTGTGTATATTCATACATATCTGTTTTATTTTTAGAATATACGATTTATTGAATTTATACAAACAAAAATATATGTACATATGTGTGTAGGTTTTGTACATAACTTTATAAATAATATTTCCATTTGAAGTGTGTAAATGTATTATACACACATACGTGTAGGTAGGTATATACGAATGTGTCATGGGATTTTAGTTAAACTGGTTTTTTTGTGTTTTTTAGTAATACAATCTCGTAATCATTTTGCAGTTGTTCTGTTAATTTTTTTATTTTCGCCATTTTGCAAACGATTTGATAAAGTCTCGTTTTGTTTCATGCAAAAAGAGAGTGATCGATCTAGACTATGCAAAGTAAGTAAGTAATTATCAAATTATTTAAAATTGTATTTCAAATCAGATTGTTAAGCAACTAAATATTCAACTCGTCATAAATATTTTGAAATAATGTGCAGTTTGTTAGCTAAATGTTTTCTACAATTCAAAATTTGTGAAATGATAACCCTTTAAAAATTCCTTACTAGTATATTTTCTACACAAATATTATAACTGTACTTGTTTTTGATTAAAAACAAACACGTTAAAAATTTGGGAAAATTTTGTGTAAAATTTACTTTGCTATAAATGTATTTAAAAGCTCAAGGGAGCCATATTTGACCGTAAATAATTTTTAAAGGCATATTTGAAATAATTAACGTATTTAAACTATTTTAGGACAAATCTGCTATTAATATCATTAATCCCACGTCAGTAGTGCGGAAGTAATTGTTATTATTAAAAATAATATAAAAAGCTTAACAAAGTTTTTAAGCCAAAGTTCTTTAAATTTATATTCAAAATTATATTTTTTATTTCAAAATAAATCTTATTTTATGATCGAATTCATTAACCAATTGTTAAATATTTAAGGTACCCACTTTAAACCTTTGATAAACCTACAGTAAGGGAAATTCATGATATTTTCTAACTTTTTTGTATGTTTAGACATTTCTAGGTCGATCCTCCTTGATTTAGAATTATTTATATATTTTTATGTTCGGGTCATCATTTTCTATTATCATATGGTCGTATCTATCACCCTAGGAAATAAATTATTGAAAAATTATAAATTCATAGTAATATAAAAATTACAATATAACAAATATTTTAATGATGCAAATTTGATCAAAAATAAAATATAGCTCTTTATTCGAATACTAATTTTGTTTATAAAATTGATTTAATATATTTGATTGTTTTTACTTTTTGAATTTAATATATTTAAGTATTTTTATTTTTCAATTAATATAAAATTTCAAAAATAATTGATTTTATTAAAAAATTTTTAAAGTATTTTAAAATTTAAATTATTCGGATGAAATTTCATTCGGTAGTTTGAAGTCCTAATTCAAAAGAGGAAAAAAATGAGGGTATTGCCAGTATAAAATCAAAATTAACAAATATATTTCATGATTTTGAATTCGATTTTTTAATTTTTGTGTATTAGGCTTAATGTACTTATTAATTCATCCGTTCGTTAAGTCTACTATAAATTATTATTTTGAATACGGTCGAGTGTGTTTAAATATGTGGTGAAATTATATTGTTCATATTATAATTTTTCGAAATTAATGTATAAAATTATGCAACGATAATTAAAGAAACTGAATTTATTGTGAAATAATATTGAATTAACATTTTTTATCTATGAAGCTATGTTTTTGTTTCATAAATAAAAAATCCATCTTCTTTGACAATATTTCTCCTTAAAATTTTATTACAAACAATTAATTTTAACAAATTTTTATAATTTTATATATTTTGAATATTAAAATATTCTAATATGCGTTAACTATATTTTCAACGATAATCTTGCTTCATATTTTTTTCTGTGTGTTAGCATAATTTAATTATTTGCAAACTGCATACATATTTCTGTCAATGTCCGATTGAACTATTCAGTATAAAAATGGATCACTGTCCTGATCCAAATATATTTCAAAAAGAACATTTGAAGTTTAGTTTTTTAGGAACAATGTTAACAGAAAATTCATTGTGCGATTTTTTTGGATAAATATTTCTTTGTGACCTAATGAATACATTCAAATGCAATTGTCAAAAATACAACCATGTGTAGTTTTACCTGTATTATTTGTTTGTGTTTTCAGAAAACAGTTGTTCATTCAGGACATTTTTAATATATTAAAAAGTACAAAACAAAAACCATCGAGAGCGTAAATATATTATGTACATAAATAGTGTATATCTTTATGCATACCATTTTATTTTGTTATTGTTTTGCAACTTTGTTAATTGAATTCTTATTCTTTGTTTTTATAACAGAGCACATACAAAATATGTCTACATATACAATATGTATGTTTTTACGGTGTCTCATAAAAGTATTTATATGATTGTTAAAGAACATAACGATATATCCCTATTTTTTCAAAGAGAAAAATTAAAATTTTTTTATTTTAAAATAACACAATTAAAAAAGATATATGATAAATTCTAAGAATATTAGCATAGTATGGCATTGGTTTTGTAGAATGATTTCGAACGATTCCAGGTGTTTAATTTTAGTTCTAAGTATAAACACTCCATAATTAAATGTGTCATCATACCATAATATTTTCACTTTTGCTTAATAATTAAACACTTTTCTTAAATAGCTAAGTGATTGCACAATAACAAATTTGGATTAATTTCATCATTGTTTAGTGATGAGAATGTGTCCATAGACCAATATATTTAAATCGATTTAAACCTAAATTAGGTGAAAGAATATACAACATAGCAGCACTTCAAAAAAAGTTGGTTCTAAAGGACATAATACATCTTTAATTGACATATTAAAATTAATTTCTATATTAATTAAACATTTAATGAAAATATGTGTGAATATCCTATAAAACCTCATAATTCAATTTACTCCAGAAGTGCTTATACTTTTGAATGACAGTGTACATACGAGGTTCGTATGTATACATATACGTTTATGCATTTATTTCATGTTTTTTTTTAATGAAAGTTTTTGCTGACATAAGTAATACAGATGTTGAGTTCGTACTTATATACTCGTATGCATGTATGCGCATATATACATTTGTTTGTAATATATTTTTATATAACATTTTCATTGTATATGAATATAAAGAACGAAACTGTACTTGACCGTATTTGTTTATCTTACTCTTGCTAATAAATAATTACATAAATAAAAAATAGAAATTCTATTAAATGTTAAAATATAATTATTTTCATTATACTCACATGATTTGTACAATTGTAAATGTTTGGTGAAGGAGCCTTTGGTGGAAAAACCCAAGCGCTTGATCTATTACAACCTCCACTTGTCCGGGAAAATGTTACGGTTTCTAACACCATTGAGCTATTGGTGGAATTGTTATTGCAATTTTCATCAGAAATTGTTGTAGTAGTGGTAAAGATCTGTTGATCCTGGTTTTCATGATATTGGTGATTATCGGAGCTGTTACTTCTACTGTGATGTCCTGGCTGCTGAGCCTCAGTGGTAACGGTTGTAGTTGCATTTACTGATGATTCATCTCGTTTCCGCAATTTGCTACGAACAATACGCATTGTCATTAATGTAGAAGTGTTACCAATCATTTCATTTATAATTTTATTTGTAAATTGTTGATATAAATAATTATAAAATGTTTTTATATATTTTTAATTTAATTGAATTGCCAATATAAGTACATAAATGGTCTAAATCTTCTTCGATGGACAATTTCAGGGTATATCACAGTAAAATATTACTTGAATGTAATATTAAATATTTTTAATATATTTTCAATACTTTTGCATTCATGAATTATACTATGTACACATTGACTAGAATTTTTATCGATTTTCTAAAACAACAAAGTTTGGTTACTAAAACATATTACGATTCGTGACACTGATGTCTTTCTGTTAATTGTTTTTGTTATTTATGGTGATGAAGGTCAAGAAGATAGAAGATAGTACCGTCTTGATTACTTTAATATTAATTATTCTTGGATCCAAAGCTAAACCTATTTTAGCCTTTTAATGCAGTAATTGCTAGCTGTATGCGAATAAGTAATACATTTGACTGATTATCCGTAATCGAGCAATTTTGAGTCTTAACACAGATTATAATTGTTGATTTTTACGCGAGTATGTTTTATATTTTTCTGTAATATTTTTACTTTAAAATTAAATTATCATATGTTGTCACTATGTGTATTAACACTTTTTCTGTTGTTTGTTTCTTCAAATCAGATGTATATTTCGACAATTATTTAATTTCTCCTTGAAGCTTCTCAACCACACCGTCCGATTTAAACTGAGTATCTGAGAGTCGGTTGCCTTACCAACGACCTTTTTATACTAAAATGTTTATATAGTATTCGTTTTGCTCTTGCACACAATTCGCTAATATTATGTTTAATGTGTTAGTAACTAATAACAAAGCTAACTACTGCAAAGAGTGAAAACACTCTGACGTTAGATACATATATACAAACATAAACTATAATAAAAGTAAATGAAAACAAAAAAGACAAAGAAAATAGCTACTAAGCAACGATTTAATTTTTATTTCTCTTAAACGTACCAATATTACTCTCGCTCTTTCATTTTCTATAAGAGCATATATATATCTTCCTATTTTTCTATGTATGTATATATAAGTACATATTTACAAATTGCAGATCAACGAGTGACAAACAAGAAAAACTACTAACAATGAGCATAATATAAATAAAATAGGTATCAGAGTTGATAAAATGTGTAGCATTTTAGTACATACAAGTAGCGTTACCAATATAAGCAAATATTTTTAGAATAACAATTATGATTTAAATATTTAATTCGATTAACTGATCATTTTTACTTTATTTTCTAAACACCTCCAAATTTAACCAAAGTTCATGTGAAATATATAGTTCTGTGAAATATGTTATGAAAAAATATATATCTTAAAAAAGAAAAGTTAACTTTAATAATTTGAATTATTAGATATTTGGGTTGTATCAAGTTCAAAAATATAATTAAATTCATGTAGAAAAACTTAAAATAAAGGTACTTAACAGTTTTTTAATAAACCGCATATGAAAGTTGTGAATCAATTAATAATCTATTTCAGTACTTATAAATATCACTGCACACTGGTTACAAATCGCTTTCTTGGAAATAGTTTTGTATCTTTGGACATTCTTGAAGTATTTTTCAAATGATTTGGAAAAAATTTAGCAGTTTTCATTAATATCGTCTAGATTCTGCAAAAAATTCTAAATATTTTTTGTGCAAGAATCATATATCTATTTGGGTTCATTAAATAGTTATATATAATATCGGTATATATTTTGGTACAGCTCTGTTTAACAGAAAAAGGATATAAGTTAAGTGGAGTTTTAAATTTAAACCAATCGTATTGAAATTCGCCACAATTATTTGTCTGCTTATCGTATATTAACCCATATCATTTTTCCGGATAGGGTCTTAAAATATGTATCAATATGGGCCAGACAAATAATTGTGGCAAATTTCATTACGATTTAAGTTAAAAACTCCGCTTAACTTTAACCCTTTTTTGTTGAACAGACTTAAATTGGAACTGTACCAATATATGTACCGATATTCAGCAAATAAGCATTATATATTCAAACATTTAGGAAAATAATTCTGACAATTTTTATTAATATTGATTCATATTCATACAAGAGTTTTATAAGCTCGTTAAGGGATTCTTTTATATAGCAAAATATGGTCCGACGTTGGTCAAATTAATTTCAGTAGAATCTGTCCATATTTTATAGTTTTATAAGCTCCAAAAAGCAATAGAAAAATATGCATCTAGATAACATTTTGCTATTGATCCGATTTTAATAATTTTTAGTAAGATGATAAAGTACATTTGTTATGGTTAAATTATGTTAAAACAGTTATATTTTGTTGCAAAGTTTAGAAACGTTCTTTTTCGGACTTTGAGGTCTAAACTTTTATGCTTATAAACCGATATAGCAGTTTTTTTAATAGAAAATTACTTATGACAACAAACAATGATGGCAAATTTTACTAAATTCTGGCTATTATTATTGGCGTGAGAATGTTTCCAACAGACAGACGGACATAGCTGAATTGATTCAGATTTTTATTTGATATTAAAATGTATATACTTTATGGGATCACAGAATATCAAAGTTAATATACCCTCATCACTAAACCTAAAAATACTTTTCCTGAAAAGGTTGATGTTTGAGTTATGAGAGAAAAATAAGTTATTCTAAATATATGTCTAATTTTATGGCTACAAATATAAGTATATCAACGCGGAGTATAAATTTGTGATTCAGCGAGACTGATGACTGAATTATGCTTGGAGGATGGTATTGAAAATTAGACACTACTAAAATTAATATTCTTATTTATTTTGACATAATTTTGTAACATTATTCAGAAGACACATATTCTCAAATAAATTTGTAAACTATTTGTAAAGTATTTGTAAATTATTTTTTGTTAAAATAATAGACTTTGTAAAACATCTAAAACCTTTTAAGAATATATTTTCATGCTACAATTTTTAAAGTATTTATAATATAAACTATTTATAATAATTTATTTAATCTTAAAATAATAAGTATAAATTTGTTGTAAATACTGAAAAATAAATCAAATATAAAATTTAAAAATTATATTAGAAAAACAGTTGATTTCTTATTTTTTTATCAAAGTCAACATTATAAATAAATAAATTAATAAAGTCGAATGCTCAGTTGTTCAAAATCGATGTTTTTGTAACTTTTGATCAGTCCGATTGATTTGCATGAAATTTTAGCTTGAACTTTTTTTTTTTTTTTTTTTTTTTTTTTTTTAATGCATGCTTACATGTATTACTTATGTCTTTTCGAATTATTTGTGTATGAATTTTAAGTTTTGGAATTTGACAATATCTTTAGTCAGTTTTCTTCTTTATATATATTACCCCGATCTTTATCAAATAAAATGGTGGTCAAAATTTTGACCCACAATATTACGAACTTTTAACCGAAAAATTGTACCTTTTATCAAGACAATAATTTTTTCAACACAAATTTCTTAAGTAATAAATATCTTTATATTATAAAATGTATTACTTCAATTCAAACAAATTTTAATTCCCCAAAAATTTATAGAAAGTATATACAATTTCGTTAATTTCTAAATAGAAGATAGATTGCAAGTGAATATAGAAATCATAAAAAATCTAAACAGCGGTAACAATTTGAGGTATTTTATATCTATAAAATCGATCAAAAGTTTTAATTATTTTAAATCGAAGTTAATTAAGGACTAAAGTCAGTGCTATGCTATGATTGCCACTCTACGTAAGAAAAAAACATTTGGATTAAAAATGTTAATTTATTTACTTTTTAATGCGTAAAAGCTTATAATTTAAGTAAAAGTCAATGAAAATTAAATTGGAAATAAAATGTAAAGTAATTAATATTTGTTAATAATATATTAAATTTTTATTTCCTATATTTATATACCTTTGAAAACAGAAAGTAGTTTGGGAGGAAATTTATTTTTTACATTTTGTATGGGAGGAATTTAATTTTTTCCAATTTTGAATGGAAGCAAATTTATTTTATCAATTTTTAATTTTGTTTGAGATGTTTTTATTTTTTAAACTTTGTATGATAATTTTCTTTTTCTAAAAATTATTTTTTTTTAAATTTTGTATGGGATGTTTTTTGAATCAAAATATTTATAATTATGTGAAACAAAAATATGCATACACGCGGGAGACAATTTTTAATTTTAATAAAATAAAATTAAAAAGTGATTAGTTTGGATTTGATATTTTTTTACTTAGATTTATATGATTACTATTTTTGCAAAAAATCTTGAATGAGCTTTTAAACTTTTTCTATTACTTTATCTTCAATACTGTTATATCGTTAAGACAGATATAACATTTCTTCCTCAAGCTCAGCCATCACCACATTTGTAAATTTATTTGACTCTTCTTTTCTTCAAAGAAATAGAAATTTTAATATTCTAAATTTTGAGTCATACATTGATGGAAAAAATATGCTCTCTTTTTAATTTGTTTATAGAATATTCAAATTAATTTTGATCATGACCATTCTCAACAATGTAAAAATGTATTCTTCTTATCGTTAAAAACCTCATTCATGATTTTTTGCAAAAAATAAAATAGTAATCATATAAATCGAACAAAAAAAAAAAAAAAACAAATGCAAACTCATCACTTTTTAATTTTATTTTATTTAAATTAAAAATTGTCTCCCGTTTAATTATTTGTATCATATAAGTATATAAATTACGTCGAATGATGATATACAAATCATATTAATAGGATTATGGAGTGATATCTTCAAAAATCAGCTTGACAAAAATTATATGCGCCAATCTTCTTTTCTTGTTTTAACATCGAAATAATATAATCTAGCATTTTAATAGGTTCATCAAATGTAACAAAAATTAAGTTAGACAAACACAAATCAATATTAAAATATTTAAAAAAAAATTATTCTAAAAAAATTATTCTATCAAAAATATTCAAAAATAATGTTAAATTTACAGATTTCTCTTGTGAAGCAAAAATATGACTTATTATTTTATTTAATTCCAATTGATTTTTCTGTGTGAAAATTAGAAGATTAAACAAATAAGATTGCTGCGCCGAATTTCTAATGTCTTTTACCTCTCTCCAAAAACTTTGAAGCCTGCGATAAGGCTTTGTTAAAGATATGTGATATTTAAAGTTTTATTTGTAAAGGGAATGCCTCTCTATACAATAAATTTTTAATCCATAATATTTTCTGCTAAAGCTCTGTATATACTACTACCCCCTATTGCCATATCCGCAAATTTTAAACCATTAATGACAAATATCCTGCTCAAAAAAATAATAAATTATTGCTCAACAAAATCAATGTATATTAATTAAAATTAAGTAAATTATCTTTTTTTGCAGTTATGAATTTGCTTCATAGATAAAAAAGTTAATTTAATATTTTTTAACAGTAACTTCAGTTTTTTGAGAACATTGGTGAAATTTTACTACTGGAAAGAAATTTTAAAAAAATTATCATTGTATAATTTTATATAAATGAAAAGAAAAATTTATTCAATATCAAATCAAAAATTTTCAACGTTTATTTTGCTTTAATTTTTTTTTTGTGTATTTCTGATCGAAAAATTAAAAATCTGAATATAATTAAAAAAAATAAAAATCATAAAATATTTTTTCATCTGCTTTTTATACTTTTATCATAAAAAGCAGATGATAAAAATTATTATCTTCTTTTAATACACAGGTGATAAAATCCATTTTTACTTATTTTTCATTCTGTCGAATGCCGCAGGAATCAGAAGGAGCCATATTTCAACTTGATAATAACTAGAAGCATTATGCAAATGTTTAAAAAATTCTATAATTTTTTATCATGGGATTTCCGGATCCTGGTTGAATAAGAAATTTCGTATAACCAAATTTAGAATATAAAAGTTCGGATGTAAGCGTAGACTCTAATTTTGATTTGATGCTTTATGACGTGTTAATGTATACTTTTATTACCTAATTCTTTGTTGAAACAAGTGGATGTGAATTAAAACAAAATTGCAAAAACTTAATTTCCAGAAAATGTGATGTAAAATGTAATGATTGTAATTTAGTCTAGCTACTATAGAAAAGGGATAAGAAATCCTAGAGTTTTGTGGTTGAAGAAATTTTATAGTTAATTTTTTTCCTATTTTTCGGTTTAACTTGAGGAATTAATAATTTATTGAAAAATTTTGTATAAAGAATTTTTATATTAAATTATAAATTACCTCAAAAACTGTAAACAAAAATTTGTTGGTTAGAAAACAAATTAATTGATTTCAATGCAATTTATATGTTCATACTTCTCGCAAAAAAAAGTTGCAAATAAACAAATTCTAAATAAATGTATATATTTACACATTACATTCATCATCTTAAACTGTTTTACCAAACAAAATGTAACGACCTAAAGTAAAAATTGATTGTAAATAAAAACATTAATAAATCTAATCAAAATGGTGCGTATCACACATGAAGTCTATTTATTATTTTTATATCCCGCAATTCAAATATACTATTTGATTAAATTATTCATAACTTACCCCACAGTCATTGGAATTGGAACCCATACACACTGAATAATTTATCAAATAAATTTTTAATTTTAATAATGAAATCATACAAATCAATTCATGCATAAACTAGAAAACTTATTATCTCTAAAAAATTTCGAACAAGGTATGATCTCATTTTGATACATACAACTAAAAGTCAGTGTAAAAAGTTTGATCATTATTATTAAAAAAGTGCAAACATAGTTTATATCAAACATAACTTTATTTTGTAGACGAAAGGAAAAGAACAAAGAAAATATTAAAAAGTGTTTATCAGTTGTTTCCAACAAGTTGCTAATAAATATCAATAAAATCTTTTGTTTACATATTTGTATCTAAAGCAGTAGCTGTCAAAGAGAGGCACATGTTCATTTGTACTCTTTACTTCTTCACTCGTACATGCTCTAAATTTTTTGATAATTCACTCAGTCTGGTTTGAGCCGTCATTGAAAGTGGTGATGTTTTGGGATAATTTTTAAAGTAAACTGAAAGAAAAGTTCAGTTATGAATGTATGATCTTTTAAATATTAATTTTATTTCAAGCAGGAAGTAATGTGTTTTTCAAACAATATTATTATTATTTCGTTAAATCAACTTAATGTTTTTGCATTTCACCTAGAGTAAAATACATTTTTATGTTCAAATAAGCAAGCATTTCTTCGATTATGAACAGTTTTCACATACTCTCTTCTAACTGGTGTAATTCGACAATAGTGAATAAAACAATGATTTTTTTTTATTCAGTTACATGCTAACTTTCAACAAAATAGGTTAATGTCACATTGTTTTTAATGTATGTACACTGCAAAAATAAATAACAGTTGCAAATAATATGAAATATAGAATGGATATAGAAAAAACATATTCGTTTTCTATGAATTGTCTTAAAGAAGCTGAGTGTATGTATAGTATAAATATAAAATGCAAAATTAATTACCATACAAAAATTGTTTCTGTGTAATAAGAGAAACATTTTAATTAACTGAGCGTAATACTCTAACACATTCACATTATGTGTTTTTTATTCCTCTCTTTTTGGATATCCTGATCTAAAGCAACTGAAAATCTGTATCTGAAAAAAATCTTTCATCTTTAATATACCACCAACCAATAATTTGTGAAAATTATTGGTTGGTATAATATAATTTGTGAAAATCGTCTTTTCCAACAAACATTTTTTGCAAAAGTGAATAAATTAAAATTATTAAATAATAAAAAAATGAATTTAATATATTCAAAATTCTTCGATTAAATAAATTAAATTTATTTATAAAATTGAAATAAATTACTTGAAAATTTAAGAAATAAATGAAATTATGTTAAGATTACTTTAATTTGATTTTTTAAACAGTAATATATATTCAAAATAAAAAACCTGATATTATTAAAATTATCCGAATAAACAAATACGAGAAAATTTAATTAAAAAATAAACTCAGTTGAAGGACTTTATTTTTTATTGGACACAAGGTTATTACCAAAAGTATTTTTATCAATTTTTATTCCTAATTTATAAATCTTATTTATTGCTTAATTTTACGCCAAACATTCTTTTGCTTATTTTGTGTTGAGATTTTTTTTTAATATTTTTCGAAATCTGAATTGTTATTAAAAGAAAAAAAAGGGTTAGCACGCATTCACATCATATGGAGAAAAGAGCCAAAGGTCAATACTATTTCAGGATATTACTGGTTTTTTTGAATTGTATTTATGTAAATTTGAAAAAATTTTCAAATTTAAAACTTTGTGTATGTAAGACTTATATGTGGACTCCAAGGATGGATGACCACTGTGGCCAAATGAAGTGTTGGCATGCATTTCCACCATATGAAAAATGGAGCTAAGAGTCCATAGTATCACAGAATAGAACAGGCTTGTCTGATTTGTATTTGAGAATTTTTTTTAAATTTTCAAATTTGTAGACTCTGAAGGATCTTGGCCACTGTAGCCAAATGAAGGGTTGGCACACATTCCCACCATATGGAAAAAGGAGCTAAGGGTCCGTCCTGTCACAGGATACATTTGGTTTTCCTGAATTGTATTTGTGAAAATAAAAAAAAACAAATTTAAAACTTAGTGTATGTAATACCCATATGTTGGCTCTGAGCAGTGTTGCCAATTTAGTGGCTAAATTTATCCCGTTTAGCCACCTAAAATTTAATTTTGCTATTAAATGATTTAACCCACTTTTATTTATGTGTGTGAAGTTAAATTCGAATTTAACTAGCAAAGACAAAAACCAACAATGTTAACAGAGCAGTTAGCAGAGTGCTGTTAAGTGTGAAGATAAATTCGAATTTAACATAGAATCAATTTTTATGATTTTCTTCATTTTTTTCAAAAGTTTTTGAACATTGGACTAAGTTTTTTTAAAGTAAAAATACCAAAAATGAAAGATTTTCCGAATAAAGTGTAAGTTTTTGAAACATTTTCAAGATGCTTACTTTGTGTATATAAAAGCATTGGGAGGTTAATCAAGGATTTTGGCCCTTGTGGCCAAAGAAAGAGGTGGCATCAAACGAGACCACATGGAAAATGAGGACTATCTACTTTTATATGTGAAATATCTGAATTGAGTTTGTGAGATTTGTAAAAAAATATCAAAATCTAAAGTTAGAGTATAGAGGGGTCTGTGCAGGATTTTGGCCATTGTGGCCAAACAAAGAGGTGGCATCAAACGAGACCACATGGAATCGAAGGCCAAGGGTCTCTGCTATCCGTATTTATAGGTGGTATATCTGAATTGAGTTTGTGAAATTTGTAAAAAATATCAAAATCTCAAGTAAGAGTATAGAGGGATCTGTCTAGGATTATGGCCATTGTGGCCAAACGAAGAGGTGGCATCGAATAAGACCACATGGAAAATGAGGACAGGGTTCTCTACTATCTACTTTTATAAGTGAAATGTCTGAATTGAGTTTGTGAGATTTGTAAAAAATTTCAAAATCTCAAGTTAGAGTAGAGAGGGGTCTGTCCAGGATTTTGGCCATTGTGGCCAAACGAAGAGGTGGCATCGAACAAGACCACATGCAAAATGAGGACAGGGCTCTCTACTATCTACTTTTATAAGTGAAATGTCTGAATTGAGTTTGTGAGATTTGTAAAAAATGTCAAAATCTCAAGTTAGAGTATAGAGGGGTCTGTCCAGGATTTTGGCCATTGTGGCCAAACAAAGAATTATAACAGCGTGAGTTCTCAAATTTGGTTTTTACTACTTTCTAATGCAATTTTTTTAGGCAACGCCCTAAAAATTTGTTTTTGCAAAATAAATTTTGCCAGATCTTCAAACATAAATATAAATATAACACCTTTTTACATTACCGTAACGTTAAAATATTTGAAGTCAGATGGGCGATATTAAAATACAATATTTGTTAGGAAAATAAATGTTAACACATCTATTATGAACTCCGCTTTACATAAATGTGGTGGTTGATCGTAATCATCATGTTCTTATTTATAATTTTGTATCGATAAATGTGTCCGATAATACTTGCACTTCTTATACAAAAAAATCTATAAATCCCGTTATAGATAAAAATAACACACTTTTATGTGCAACAATAAGTATTTGATTTATATTGCTAAGAGCCTAATAAATAAAAAGACAAAGTTCTTTCAAGTGGTGATGTAGTACATTGGAACTATTGCAGTGTTATGAATCTAAGGGTGCGGGTTCAATCCTTGTTTAACAACTGTTGATTTATCTATTGACAAAAAGGGTTCGATTTTTCTTTTTTATGAATGTTTAATTTTTTTCATTTTCTTTATAAAATAAAAAAAATTAAAATAAAAAGTCTAATTAATATGCTTCTGTTTAACTTCCATTGAATTATATTTTCCACTTTTTATACCTTCCACAACCACAAGTGGTGAGGTTATATTAAGTTTGTCATTCCGTGTGTAACGCCAAGAAGGAATCATCTCGGACCTAACAATGTATATATATTATTGCATCAAATCAAAAACTGAGTCGATTTAGATATGTCCGTCTGTCTGTCTGTTGGAAACATTCTCACGCCTAGAATAATTGACCGAATTCAATAAAACTTGGCCACATTGTTTGTTATTGTCCTAAGCAGTTTGCTATTTAAAACCAGCTATATCGGTTTATAAGCAAGGAAGTTATAGACCGATATCTGAAACAACCTCAAAATTTCGAAAATGAACTCTTATAATTTCTTCTAAAAATGTAATTGGATTTAAACAAAAAAATTAATTTTAGCATACAATTTCACCACTCTATACTCTAACTTAAGATTTTGATATTTTTTACAAATTTCACAAACTCAATTCAGATATACCACCTATAGGTGCGGATAGCAGAGACCCTTGGCCTTCCATTCCATGTGGTCTCGTTTGATGCCACCTCTTTGTTTGGCCACAAAGGCCAAAATCCTGGAAAGACCCCTCTAAACTCTAACTTGAGATTTTGAAAATTTTTTTTAAAATCTCACAAACTCAATTCAGATATACCACCTATGAGTGCGGATAGCAGAGACCCTTAACCTTCGATTCCATGTGGTCTCGTTTGATGCCACCTCTTTGTTTGGCCACAATGCCCAAAATCCTGGACAGACCACTCTATACTCTAACTTGAGATTTTGAAATTTTTTTACAAATCTCATAAACTCAATTCAGATATTTCACTTATAAAAGTAGATAGTAGAGAGCCCTGTCCTCATTTTCCATGTGGTCTCGTTTGATGCCAGAAATTTTTTTACAAATCTCACAAACTCAATTCAGATATACCACCTATAGGTTGAGACCCTTGGCCTTCCATTCCATGTGGTCTCGTTTGATGCCACCTCTTTGTTTGGCCACAAAGGCCAAAATCCTGGAAAGACCCCTCTATACTCTAACTTGAGATTTTGAAAATTTTTTTTAAAATCTCACAAACTCAATTCAGATATACCACCTATGAGTGCGGATAGCAGAGACCCTTAACCTTCGATTCCATGTGGTCTCGTTTGATGCCACCTCTTTGTTTGGCCACAATGGCCAAAATCCTGGACAGACCCCTCTATACTCTAACTTTAGATTTTGATATTTTTTTACAAATCTCACAAACTCAATTCAGATATTTCACTTATAAAAGTAGATAGTCCTTATTTTCCATGTGGTCACGGTTGATGCCACTTCTTCGTTTGGCCACAATGGCCAAAATCCTGGACAGACCCCTCTATACTCTAACTTTAGATTTTGATATTTTTTTACAAATCTCACAAACTCAATTCAGATATTTCACTTATAAAAGTAGATAGTAGAGAGCCCTGTCCTCATTTTCCATGTCGTCTCGTTTGATGCCACCTCTTCGTTTGGCCACAATGGCCAAAATTCTGGACAGACCCCTCTATACTCTAACTTGAGATTTTGAAAATTTTTTTACAAATCTCATAAACTCAATTCAGATATTTCACTTATAAAAGTAGATAGTAGAGAGCCCTGTCCTTATTTTCCGTGTGGTCTCGTTTGATGCCACCTCTTCGTTTGGCCACAATGGCCAAAATTCTGGACAGACCCCTCTATACTCTAACTTGAGATTTTGAAAATTTTTTACAAATTTCACAAACTCAATTCAAATATACCAGCTATAAATACGGATAGCAGAGACCCTTGGCCTTCCATTCCATGCGGTCTCGTTTGATGCCACCTCTTTGTTTGGCCACAATGCCCAAAATCCTGGACAGACCACTCTATACTCTAACTTGAGATTTTGAAATTTTTTTACAAATCTCATAAACTCAATTCAGATATTTCACTTATAAAAGTAGATAGTAGAGAGCCCTGTCCTCATTTTCCATGTGGTCTCGTTTGATGCCACCTCTTCGTTTGGCCACAATGGCCAAAATTCTGGACAGACCCCTCTATACTCTAACTTGAGATTTTGAAATTTTTTTACAAATCTCACAAACTCAATTCAGATATACCACCTATAGGTGCGGATAGCAGAGACCCTTGGCCTTCCATTCCATGTGGTCTCGTTTGATGCCACCTCTTTCTTTGGCCACAAGGGCCAAAATCCTTGATTAACCTCCCAATGCTTTTATATACACAAAGTAAGCATCTTGAAAATGTTTCAAAAACTTACACTTTATTCGGAAAATCTTTCATTTTTGGTATTTTTACTTTAAAAAAAACTTAGTCCAATGTTCAAAAACTTTTGAAAAAAATGAAGAAAATCAAAAAATTGATTCTATGTTAAATTCGAATTTATCTTCACACTTAACAGCACTCTGCTAACTGCTCTGTTAACATTGTTGGTTTTTGTCTTTGCTAGTTAAATTCGAATTTAACTTCACACACATCTTTTATTTACATTTAATCATTTCTTAGCCTTTTTCATTTCTATAGAAAATAGCTGTAAATATACATCAAAGCACTTAAAAAGGAAGTTCTTCATTTAATTTTGGTTGAGTGCGTATACCATTCTCTGTAACTAGCGGTATATTATCATACTCTTAAGGAAATTTTTTGAAATAAATTAAAAATATTTTTTTTAAAGGATCGATTAAAAGTATGAGAAACAAGATGACTTAAGGATAATTTTTGAAAAGAATATAATATAGTGACGAAAAATGTCATAAAGCTAATATTTTTCAGGAAATGATTGGGGCCTATGTATTCGATTATATTTCACAAATATTTTTTTAGTAATTTATAGATAATTGTATTTTATTTTAAATAGGAACTTATTATTTATGTAAGACGAATTTTATAATAATAAATAATAATTTTTGAAAAGCAAACTTTTTAGTAAATTTTTTACATTTACTGTTTGTAGTTTATGAAAAAAGTTTTCGGTCAATTTAAAAATAAATAAAATTCATTGTTTTGTGAGGAATATATTTTTTTACTTTTTTTACATGTTATTTAAAAAACAATCTGCATAAAAAAACTATTGTCAGTCACAGTAAAATTTTCAATTATTCTGTACCTTAATCAATATTAAAATATACATATCAATATTAAAATTTTATACACATTTTAATTTTAATGTCAACAAATATATACAAATATAAAAATTTTATTAAACGAACATATTTTAAAAAGGAGAGCAAAATAATTGGTAAGTAAATCCATAATACTGCATAATAATATACGTTCAATAATTCATGTTCTCTTCCAGTGAGTTGTGATTTTTATGTACCAAATTATTCTTCGAGAAAAAAGGAAGAAATTCTACAAAAATAGCTCTTTTAAACACAGATGACAATTATCTTTTCTATCTAATTTCAAACAGGAATAAAGGAAAGCCAAACCAGGTTACATGGGAATCTTACGGATCAAAAAACTTAATCAATATAAATGATATGTACATTTTCTTTGCTCATATTTTTGCAATATTGTTTGAAATAAATATGGAAACTATTAATTTTTATTAAATGATAAAACAATCGTTTCTACTGTTAATGAGGGTAATTTTTACTTTTTACTTAAATTATTAACATTTAAAAATAAATAAAAAATTTCTTTGTTTCAAATGAAAATGTAAATAGTGAGATTTTTAAAAGAATTTTTATTACTCCTTTGATATTACGTACATAATTTTTTTAGTGTATAGATGTAATCAGAATATGCGCCAAAAAATTAGTTATTTTACGATAATGTTTAAATAACACGAAAGAGAAGATAATGGTCACTAGGTCAAGTTATATCGGTATTTTCACAAATACTCTCTTCATTGCCAAACAAATTTATGAGATTTTATTCCTATGTCCCAAGGTTAAAAATTCTTATAAAATCCATTTCCATTATCTCGCAATGCCGTACATGCTTTATTAAAAAACATCGAAAAAAAAAAACAACTGAATGTTGTTGCTTTACCCCCTTAACAACTGCATTTGGTCGTCCATTTAACAATTAAATGTCGGGCGCGGATGCAAGATTACAAAAGGATACGTGTTTCATCTCGTGCTGCATTGCACGGTTCTTTTCTAGGAGAGGCTGTGCTATATCCTCAGATAATGGCTTTGCTTTTATTGGGGCTTCGTACATATTGGACGCAGACAAAATTCCTTTCGTTTCACTTGTTCGGCACTTACTCGACGATAAACATTATTTTGCTCTACTTGAATGGCATTTTATACTACGTTACACATGGGAAGTCTCTGGGAAGCCGATGTCAAAAGATGAGACCAATATATAACTTTTGAAAAACTTACATCAGTCTAATTCCGAATTGAAGCATGTTTAATTCTAAAGCCTTAAGTCCAATAAGCGATAATCCTTTTATTCACTTTTGTCGCTGATCTTGTCGTTATTAGACATGAAAATTTACCTCCAAATCAATGGCGGCTTGGATGCATTGAAAATATTACGAACTGTCAATGGCACTGCTGCTAGGCCTATCGTTGAACTAATTATACTTTCAATCTCGAACACCACATTAATATTTAGTGCTTCTTTTTTACAGCTTCAAACATTCCCGCCAACTAAGACGTAGTCTCTCCTTTAATAATCGTGCCATCACGATCATTCTCTCAGGAAATGCTTAAAGTTCAAGCGTTTAAATGTATCTGAAAAACTTAAGATAGTGAAATGATTTCAGTATTGCGAGAACTGTTTGGCATGCTCGCCTAGTTCGGAAATAAGCAGCATTGCTGAATTTTTAATTGAAAAGTATAAACTTAAAGAGGAGAAGGTGGTATAAAATTAAAATAATGCCACGTTTTGACAATGGTCCAATATTTGCTGTTAGAACCAAATGTCAATCTATGACTTGCGGATTGCACTCAGATATAAATATTGTTCTTGGAGCCGATATCTATCCACGCATTACAAAAACCAGTATTTAGGCAGAAACGATTGGGAGTCCAATGGCAGAAGACTCTGTCCTATGTTGGGCAATAATGAACTGCTGTTTATCTAAATGAAATGCTATACTTTTATGAAATGAATTATTTCTTTTTGTTTCTTTTTTAACAATTTATAAGTAATTATCTCCAGAATCGGATTTTTTATTCGATGAGTTGATTGAAATTTTAAAAATTGAAAAACGGTTAATTTTTGACTGGTTTAAAGACAGTTTCTAAGTTATAAGTTAATATATATATATATATATATATATATATATAAATATATATATATATATATATATATATATATATATATATATATATATATATATATATATATATATATATATATATATATATATATATATATATATATATATATATATATATATATATATATATATATATATATATATATATATATATATATATATATATATATATATATATATATATATATATATATATATATATATATATATTGACAGCATTTTATACCCTGATTTTGTTAGATGAGTCGTCTTGTCTATGGAAGGAATGTTGTCGAATTTGCCATTCTATGAGTAAATAATTTTTTATCGTCTTTCATATTTGGTTTGTGTCTCAAGTATATTTATTATTATTGCCAACACATTTATTAGGTACATTTTTTTAATGTTTTTATATTGATTTCACACACTTTTATATGTTTTAAAAACTTGGTAAAATTTTATTTTATTATTTGTCATTCATTTTTGTCATTGTTTTTTTTTTTTTTTTTGAGTATATTTTTTAAAATTTTACCAAATAATGCCCCTATCCAGTTAGACGATTTCGACAGTTTTTCGTCTTTAAACATTTAATTCTTATAGAATAGAGGTTAAAAATGATTCCATCAAAGGTCACATTCTTTTGTAATTATTCCTATACTAAAATTACTGTACGTGGCAAGTTTTATAATCTGTTTTTCAAAAATACGATTTATAGGTCATATTGGATAAATATTATGCATATTTTAGCCTATTACTTTTTTATTAATGCGATTTTTAATGATTTTTTCTAATGATGCAGCATGTATAGATGTATATAGTGAATGTCTAAATCCAGTTACTTTTCCGATCACTATACCTATTTTAAATTGGAAACTGCTAAGGAAGACAAATAATCTATCCAAATTTTATTGAATAGTTCTAGGTATTGTTATAGCTAAATCGACTAAAATTTGATTTGAAGATTGAAGAATATACAACTTTTTGAATTGGGAGGTTGGGTTATAATGCGTTAGTGCAAAATTTGTTACAGGCGGGAAAAATTTGCTACCACCACTTTTAAGTATACCATTTTTAATGAAATATGATATGTGTCAATTTTTTGGGTCCATTATTTCACCTAGATCCCAGTTTCTCCCGGAATGAGGTTTTAAGGTCACAAATTTTGTAGTCCTCTTAAAATTTGATTTTGATGTTATTGTTTTAACAAACAACAAAGACAGGTAAAATATAGACTAACATTGCTCAAATCAATAACATGTACATATTTAAAATAGCAAGAAAACTTATTATGGTGATTTTCAATAAATTTTTCAAATAAAGGGTCTTATATGGCAGCTATGACAAAGTATGGACAGATATTTGTAAAATTATTAACAAATGATGATTACGCCGAATTTTAACAAAACCGCTCTATATTTAAGAGTTTTTACGAATAAAAGCATGTTCTGGGAAGGGGCCCCATAAGGGAGCTATGTCAAATAATGGGTCCAGCGCAATCTTGTTAATTTTTAAATCAAGTAAAATAAATGTAGTCAATTTCAGAAAATAATCTTCAAAAATTGTAACTTTTATGACAATGCAGCCAATTTTCATTGAATTCGGACAATTATTTCAGGCGTGAGAATATTTCTAACAGACAAACATAGCTCAATGAACTCAGATTTGGGTTTGATGCAAGACGTTGCACACAGAATGATAAAGTTAATATACCCTCGTCATCACTTGTGGTGATGGAGGGCATAAAAAGTGTTTGTTAATAGAATTGGTTGGTACAAGTTTATAAGTTTTATATGCTTAAAACCAGGAAGAGGCTTTGAGAGCTAAGTCAAATAAAAAAGATATCAGCATAATCAGATGTTTTGGATTTATTGTTATACCAAACTAACCGTGTGTGAAAAAATTTAGAAAATTCGCATGAAAAAAATCGGTACATATTCCATTGAATTCTTAAAATAATTCCATAGAAGACTGTTTCGATAGACTGGCGGATATAGATAAATCAACTCAGAATTTTACTTGATCCAAGATTATACATATGTATATACATTCAATAGCACTTGTAATTATATTGTTGGACGCAGAACCGCATTCTTTGCCGATTTGACGATATTCACTAGTTCATCTTCCTGGCTATCCATGTACTGTATTCCAAAATCATGTACTTGTATTCCAAATCACTTATCGTAGCTCTCATATATATATATATATATATATATATATATATATATATATATATATATATATATATATATATATATATATATTTATTATAACTTAAAAATTTCAGTTAAATTTTGTTAATTTTGAAATAACCTCCGGATGCTAATATGTATATACCATCAATGGATATCTTTTTCAACTTTAGAAAACTTTACTTTTTAATTAAATTTGTATCTAAAATATTCAAATTTATTGTATAGTTGTTAAAAGAATTATTTAATGGAAATAATTATTATCATATTTTTTTTGTAAATTAATTTTACAAATTAATTTTTCAATAAAAGATCATTTTTTAATTTAAATAATATAAAAATATATTTGAAATTTCGATTATATTGAAAATTTAGTTAAAATATAATTATTCCATTACTTTTAAATTAATGGATGGGTTATAGCTACGGGTTTCTAACATCTGAGCTCTACAAATATTCAACTCAAATTTAAGGTTGAACTTCACTGATTAGAACCCCATCTTGTGCAATTTTTGAGTATTTTTTAAACGTTTCAAGCGTTACTCACGGAATAACGAAGTAAATATTTTCCCATTTATCGCTTGTAGTGGTGGAAAATATAAGAAGATGATGCATTTGTTTTTTATTATGTGATAATTTTTTGTCAATAACTGTACATTTAAAGATATAAAATTGTACCTTTTTAACTGTAATATTTACTGTTTTAGATTTTGATTCTTTTAAGTTTTAAGGTGGCCACAGATATTTATTATTACAAAAAAATGTTTACCAAATTTCAATTTTAGTTATCGTATGTATAATTACCTTTGTTCAATTAGTAAAAACAACAATATTTCTTCCATTAATTGTGAAAAAGATTAACTAATAGTTTGTATTCACTTCGTGAACGAATTAAACTAAACTAATTGTTTAATTTTTTAGTAAAGAAAACTATTTAAGATAGTTATGGTTTATTATATTTGACAAAAAAAAATACGTTTGTAAAAATCTAAAAAAGATTACATTTTAAATGAATATCGTACGACAATAAACGAGTTGGTAGTCATACTATCGCTTAATTCTTTTACTGTAAAAAAATTAGGTAAAAAATTGTTAGAAGAAAAAATGTATGCAGAAGAAATTTTTATTTTTCACTAAAAATGTACGATAAAAATCTATGTCCATAAAATTAGAATTCCGCGTGGCTTGAGTATTGACTCGCATTGTAAAAAACTAGCTATTATAACCATCCGAATAGAATCGTACATGCAGCAGTATCTACGTATGTATGTATGTATGTATGTATGTATGTATGTATGTATGTATGTATGTACATATAAACCTTTATACACTATACGACAAATTAAATTTAGTTGTTAATTTATTACCCTAAATTTTATCAATTTGATAAAAAACAAATAAATGATTCAACATATTACGAAAATAACTAGAGTTATCAAAATTTGCTACTGATATGTAAAAGCTAAATACACATTTATGGCGAATCATAAAAGTAAATATTTTATTTATTTAGTAATACATTATATTAAATTAGTTATTTATTAAAAAAATATGTTTTTTTAATTTTTTGGGAATACATGATACTCAATAATACCAAGTGGAAGCTATAGAAAAACTAACTTTTAAATCAGTGTAAATGAAAATCACAAGATTTAGAAGTTGGTTTTTCTACACAGAGAAAATACATGTAGCAAAATTAACATTGAACATAGTTGATTTGAGATTGAATAATTGTTTTTCTTTTAGTTGAAATAAAACGTTTTTATGTTTGTGGTAAATAATGAATTAACATTTAAAGTAAATTTAAAAAACATACAAAAGCATTGGCTCACATTGCTTGTATCATTTAATTTACTTTTAACGTTTTTGTTTCTGTACAATAATAGAACGAACGAAAAATTACAAAAATAATGCTATATATATATATATATATATATATATATATATATATATATATATATATATATATATATATATATATATATATATATATATATATATATATATATATATATTTATATATATATATATATATATATATATATATATATATATATATATATATATATATATATATATATATATATATATATATAATTATAGCATTATTTTGTAATTTTTCGTTCGTTCTATTATTGTACAGAAACAAAAACGTTAAAAGTAAATTCTTCTATACTATATAACGTGTTGTCATTAAAAATTTTAAGCAATTTCCAGTTACAAAAGTTACAAAGTAATTTCCAAAACATCGATTTCGACGATGGTCCATTATGTCTCATAGTTCCCATGAAAGTCTCACTTCTGAGTATCATTTTAAAGTCAATTAATAATAGATATCATAAACTATATAATAGTGTTTTGCACTATATAGGAGAAAATCTACAATTTTCATAATCGGGTTTGACCGACTACTACATTCTTGTTTATTATTAATGTATTTATCTATTAACCTTTTATATGAACAATTATGTATTTCATAAAATTATGTATTTGATATGTATTTAAATTATTTTATTATCTATAAGATAATAGCTTTAAACAATTACAACAATTTTCGCTATTTTTTATTTTATGACCCTACAACATATGTATGTTACTTGTTTATATTTTTGATTATTGCAATATTTTATTAAAATAAAGGATAAAAAATATGCAAAATCTCCTTTCCGACTATGTCTGCAGTGTGTGTATTATTTCGTTCGTGAATCCCCAAACTTGTTTTTGAGTAAAAGACCTAATTACAATTACAACACATCTATATCACAAAACATGAAAAGTACAAAAGAATGTCAACTTTATAAAGAATGTCAACTACAATGCTTTTAAAATTAAAAATACTAAAGATATTACTACCGCTGAACCTGAAATTAAAGCAGCGATAATGAATCAACTGTTGATCAAAGAACAAATTGTTCAAAAACCTCCACCAATTATTATACCGAACATATCAGATATAAGTGCAATGATAAACATTTTGCAAAAATTATACCTTTTTTATTATTTTGTTATAAAACGCTAAAAGACGGCCAAATAAGAATTATGGTCAAAGATATTAAACCTTATAGAATTTTGATCACATTCCTTAATGAAAAGCAAATAAAATTTCGTACATACCAACTTAAGCAAGAAAGATCCTACAGAGTTGCTTTAAAAAATTTCCATCCTTCAACCACACAGAGTAAATAAAAAATTCTATTGAATGACTAGGGCATAGGGTTAGAAATGTTCTATGTTTTATGACAATTTAGAACCAAGTTCTGATAATAAAAATATATATAATAATAAAACTCTTAATAATGCTGTTGTTAATATAAAACAAAAGATTTCTCGCAATGCCATCGCTGCCAAGAATTTGATCATAAAAATACATATTGCAGGAAATCTGCTAACTGCGTTAAATGTGGACTAGGTCATTTAACTGGTAAATGTATCATCCAGATTGTTATAAAGCTTGGATTGTTTACAATTTAAAAAATAGAACAAAACATTTTTAATAAGGGTAACAGCAATAGTTATAATAATAATGATTCATACTTAAACCATAATAAGATAAATGCTAATTCAGAAGTTTTAAAACAGTCAACAAAATACATTGGAAAAGTTAGAAAATCGTAATCAAACTCAAATAGAATTAACAAATTAACTTATTATGTTGATTGTTCTGATTACGAAACTATGCAATTAAATCTCAATATTGCAATATAGAATGCTAATGGGCTTTCTAACAATTCACAAGAAATATAATTATTTCTTAAATACATCACATAGATATTTTGTTAGTGTCAAAAACATTCGATTATTTCAAAGAAAATCGATTTAAACTCTTTTGCTACTTGGATAGAAACAAATCTAAAATTAACATTTCTTCAAATGCTCCAGACGAAATAGATGATGCAGTTGAAAAATTAAATAATTTGATTCATGAAGATGGCTTTTTATCAACTAAAAACAGTTCTACCTAGTGCAACCATACCAAATTTATATAACAACTGAAATTAGGGAACTTCTTCGAATTAAAAGGCGTCTAAGAAGAATGTGGCAAAACAGCAGAAACCCCTATGATATGATATGATATGATATGATATTATTTAAAAAAGCTTGTGAGGATTTCAAAATCGCACTTTATGAATTAAAAAATGAAGAAATAAGTAATTTTATTAGCAATGTGGATGCTAATAATAAGAACAATGAGTTTTCGCTATGAAAAGCTACAAAATATTTAAAAAGATCTACTAAAAAATGTACCTATCAAAAAATGATAAAACTAAAGCTGAGACATTTGCTGATCATCTGCAAAAAAACTTTTCAGCCCCACCTAAATATCAGTCCTAATTATGAGGAAATAATATAATATATAAAGTACGCTTGTCCAATCGATTGGCCTATTAAACATTTATCCCCTTATGAAATAAAATAATTTATAACTCTAAACTGCAAGAAGTCACTAGGTTTTGAGAGCATAATAAATGTTTATATATAACGCTGTATTGAGGTTGGGTTACTTTCCTCTTCAATGGAAGTGTGAGAAAGTTATAATGGTTCACAAACAAAGCAAATCTGAAAATAATGTGACATCTTACAGACTAATATGTCTTCTGTTTTTTTCGCCAAAATATTTGAATGAATATTTTTGAAACTTTTGCTACCCGTTATAGAAAAATGAAACATTATTCCTGAACACCAATTTGGGTTTAGAAACAAAAATGGTACTCCTGAGTAATGCGTCGTATCATTGCCTTTATATAGAATATGTTGGAAACAATAAAATATTGTTCAGGTATATTTCTAAACGTAAAATATTTATTATTAAAATACTTATTATTAAAAATATTTATTATTAAAAACTTATTTAACAACCATAACCTTTTATGTTAAAATTAACTGTGAATGTTTACGACATAAAAGCTGGTGTTCCACAAAGCAGCGTACTAGGACCAATACTGTACGCAGTTTTTACATCAGATATATTATTCTCAGAAAATGTTCTAGTTGCTACATATCGGATGAAACTGCAATTTTAGCATTAGACGTTTGGAAAATTATTATGAATTAGTGCAAAGAAAAATAAATGCAATAGAAGACTGGTTGAATAAATGGAAAATAAAAGAAAATACAGACAAATCCACACATGTAACATTTTCTTTACAACAAGGTGACTACCATGCAGTACAACTAAATGACAATCTAAAATTTAGGGATTTATATCGACAGGAGTATAACTTGGAAAACTCACATTCGTACAAAGAAACAAAAGTTAAATATTAAAACTAAAATACTCTTTTGGTTGTTAGGTCCTATATCTGAATTGAATTTAATAAATAAAATTATCATCTATAAAACTGTTCTCAAACCGGTTTGGAGTTATGGGATACAGCTCTGGGGAACAGCAAGTAATACCTATATTGAAATATCAGTCAAAAACTCTACGAAATATTGTATATTAAACACATATGACGAGGTATTGACAGGTAATCGTCATTCCTTTTATAAGAATTTAATTCATAAATTACATAAAATATGTATTTTGTGTATAAATGTCACGAGTAAGTATACTTTAATGAAATTTAGCCTAATAATTGTCTAATAAATGAGAAATAATGGTTCAAAGGTAACGGATATATTACTTATTTAAACATACTTACTTTATGGTAACAGCTACTAATATGATTATAAGACCGACCAGAAGCATAGCAATTATGACGCCACAAATCATATAAATGGTATCGTTTGGTGCATCTGAAAAAAAACAACAAAAATAATTAAAATAAAAACAAATTTTAAATTATGTAATAACAGCATTCCATTCTGTATTAATAGTTCTTAATTATTTTTAATATTTTAAATTTAAAATTTATTTTTTTATATTTTAAATTTTTTTAATATTTTTAAAATCTCTGAATTTAATGAGATTCGTAAATATATCCAATAATACATAAATTTTTTGGAATTTATTGTGATTACCTACAATTCATATCTTATTTACCCCAAAATGCATGTGAAGTAAATTCGTGAATGCACATTGTACGTGTTGTACGCATTCTTCGCACACTCACAAACATATAACATATGTAAGTTTTTCTTATATATAATACAAGAACATTTCTATTGCAAAAAGGAAAAACAACATAATTGATTTTTGATCATTTTATCTACTTTTTTAACTCCAAAATGAAATATTAAAGAGTGAGATAATAACATAAACAAAACATAATATAAATAAGAAAACAAATTGCAATATGTATTGTTTATGGAATTATTTGTTTACTTTTTATGTCTCGTTTTAAAGTTTAAAGTTGCAGCATGAAGACTGCGAAAATGAGATATTTTGTTTTTTCCTTTTTCTACTGAATTATTTAATTATAAAATTAGTTACAAAATTAATCCTTTTAGGTTTCAAATAGATTACTTTTCAGGAGCTTGCATGATTTCTTCTTTCCACCACTTGTGGTTATGGATTTCACAAATTTTAAAATTTTACAAAAACTAAACTAGACTATGTCCTATTTTATAAGGGATTTTACATAACCTTAATATTTTTTCTTAATGTCAGTGAGAAACTTCAATATATCCAATAATACATAGACTATGTCCTATTTTATAAGGGATTTTACATAACCTTTATATTTTTTCTTAATATTAGTGAGAAACTTCAATGTTTTAAACATAATATACACAATAATATGTGCAAAATGTTACTTTGTATACCCTCCACACCCCCCTCTAGTGCTGAAAAAGATATATTTACTTTGTCATTGTAACGTGTGTAACGCTAAGATGGAATTACCTTAGACTCCATAATGAGTTAGATTTTGCACAAATATAGACAGAACTAAAATTTGGCCTGCTTATTTGTTATTATCCTGAAAAGTTTCCTATTTAAATCCAGTGAAATCGGTTAAGTATATTAAAATAATAGACTGATATCTAACCCAGCCTCTAAATTCAAGAGAAGATCACCCGTAGAATGTTCAATTATAAATTGACAAATTGAAATTTATTTTTGCGTATATTTTTGCACCTCGCTACTATTCCAAAAATTATCAAAATCGTTTCAGAAGAAAAATATAGCCAAAAATTAAATATAAATATTATAGCTTGTTAATTTAGTCTTGTTAATTTATTTATGGCTTGTTAATTTAGTTTAAATTAAACGTTTTTATGCTTGATGAAATAATATTGTACATATTATAATCTTTCGATATTAACATATAAAATAATACAACTAAAAATGTTTAATATTACTTTTAAGTAGTAAAATTTAAAGTAGTAAAGTTTCAAAAATATTGTCAAGAAACTGTATTTGTGGTGAAACAATGTTAAATTAAATTAAAAGCAAAATCATAACAAAAAAGTTAAATTATTTCTATTGTAATTAATTTTAAATTGATTTTTTCTGTTTATATGACACATAACGTATTTACTTCATACACATTTGTGATGGAAAGCAATATGTTTTTTGAAGAGCCAGTTTCTTACTTATTACTTAAACCTAGCTCAACTCAATCCAGGAAAAACTGTAACTAATGATTAAGATTTTAAATTGTCGATAAAAATGCTGTCAATTTTGAAAATATTGCCACATTTTTATATAATTTTGATCTTCATTTCAATCTTGAATTCCTTTGTTATCATCCTTACAAAAAATTAAAAACAAAAATTTTAAAAATCAAAATAATATTTTTTATTTCTAATATTTTATATTTCACAATTTAACTACTATAATAGATGATATTCCTCAATTAAATCTAGATTAATTTTTAGTTTAAACTGCACTGTATTTATTTTTAGTTTAAACTTCACTTAACTAAAAAAAGTTCGTGATCGTAAAAACTCGCCATTAATTTTTTATATTATAACATTGAAAAATGTATTGATAATTCATACCTTTTAATGGATGTCATTTATTCTTCTGAAATCCTGAAATGACGACACGTGAATAATTAATTTCACGCACTGTGTGTTAAAAAAAAAAAATTATTTATTTATTGAAAACCTTCGACTTTTCATGAAGTTTTCTAAGAAAGTGTTTTCCCGCTTTGAAAACTGACTTTAAAATTTATCTTGAAACATTTTAAAAATTGAAAATACAAAGCATTAGTGCTCAATTTATTCAAATTGAGTCATTTTAAAAATTTTATAATAAAAAACATTTCTACTACTGCGGTTCTACTAGTGTATTCAAAAGCCGACGTTTTCAGGAAACTGGTTTTCGAGTTTTATGAAAAATTGCCATTCAGAAAAATTGATTTCAGTTAATTTAAAATTTTTACTATTTTGTGTTATTCTATCAAAAGCGATGATATAAGGGACTTTATATATTTGGGACTTTATTATATAATTATTTTCATTATTCGACCTTTTCGAATTTTGCATATGGGTTAAAATAACATTTCCTAGAAAATCATTTCTATGAGAGCTGTGAGATATAATGTACCCATCAAATGTTCAAAAATTTCAAAACATCTACTAGTGGAGGTTTTATAAATTCTCTTTATTCTTTTTTCTCATTTCTTTTATACCTGATAAACGTCTTTAAATAGCGACGAATTTTATAAATCAAAACAGCTGAGAGTTTTAGTTGGATTATGAATACACTAGATATTATCTTTCATATATCATATATCTTTCTTTTATAGGAACAAAAACAGTATCTCAATTGTTGTTGGAAATCGTAAGTTTTTATTTTGTGAAGAAATAATATCAATTTTGAAATTTAATTTAGGATAAGTTTTAAGGACGTAGATCACTAACAATTTTGAGTTAAGTGTAGTCTAAACTTTTAATTGTGTTTCTATAATTATAAAATTTTTGAAGAAAAGGAAATAAATTTAAATTGCTAAATTTCATTTTGCGCTTTTCATTGCTAACTGGCTATTATAAAGTTATACGAATTAAAATTTAACTGAGAGCTTAAATGTTAATTTGTTCATTTGTTTGGGATTTATTTTCACATTACTTTAAAGTTACAAAATTTGTCAGTGAGATCATAGAAAGAGATTATTTATTTATTATAGAATCTTAAGATTTTAGAATTTGTCGCAAGCACTTTTGTATGAATTGGTTTTACTCGAAAATGTTTCCCCATACATACCATATGTTAGTTATTGAATTTTGAAAGATCAACTCCAGAGAGAGTTATACTAATCATAAATATTAATCCTCTAAAAATTTAAAGAAATGTTACGATCACTAAAATCTTTCAATTGTTTTCCAAGGTTCAGGGTGTAATATTTTCCGCTAATATTTATTGTCTGTTTGTTTTTTTCCATCAGTTTTACACGAATTTAAACTGATAAAATAAAATGGCGAATATTTTGCATACGACAAAATTGAGATGAAAGTTCAAGAATAAAGTATAAAACCAAACTCAATTGTTAAATTTGAACTAAGGATATTTACACATTTTTAAGTAATTCAAATTATTTGACTTACCAACATGAGAAAATGATGAGAGTTCTGATCCTGAAATTATATGAAAAAAATTGTGTAAATGACAAATTAAAAAATATGTATATGTAAAATAATTATTTTAGGTAATAAAAAATTAAAGGTAACTTTTTAAACGTTTGTTAATTAATGGTAAATAGGTTATACCTACAATTATTCTACATTATCTTCACCGTGGGATAAAAAACACTTTTTAAATTGATTCATATGGCGTTCTTCTATCGAAAGCCTATCTATCTTTTGGTTTTAAGACTCAACGAAATCTTTAAGCTGGAGGTCTACACTATGCGTTCTACGCTTTTTCGCATTCTACGCGGCTATAAAAATAGAGTTAATTGTTTTGATACAAGTTAGACACACAAAAGCGTAAGATGTCTTAACGCATATAACGCGAAAAGTATATTTTCTTTCTAATTTTTGTAAAAATGTTTATTTAACATTGTTTCACACTTATTACACCTTTTTGAGATTATTATTGAAATAATCTACTTGAGATTTTTGTAATTTTAGTAAGTAATTTAAAAAATTTTTCGTTGTATAACTTTGTATATTAATATTATTTTATATTAAATTTATATATAAAATTATAATTTTATATAAAAATCGTAATATGTACAATATTATTTGACCACAAACGCAAAAACGTTCAATTTAAACTAAATAATAAAATCAATCTTAAATCAACTATGTTCAACGTTGATTTTGTTTATTTCTTTTTATGTGATCTCGTTCCAACTTCATAGGACGGATCAAAAACTATCGTCTATTCTTTTGGAGTTTATTGTACACACTTGTGGCATAATATATACAATTCAATTAATTCTTTTAAATTTGTATTTTGTACGAAATGTTTTATTCAAGCATTTTCAATCAAATTTATTTATTTTATTAACAGATGATCAAAACATACATTAGCTCTTAAGAATACTTGTATGTAACTTCAAGCTTTGACGCGAAAACTCGTGGTGAGGACTTCCAGCTTTAGTTATTTTAATATTTTTTACTTTTTGAAGTAAAACATCTTGAAGTTTGCTATTGTGTTCAAACTAATATGTAAATTTTTCAATGTGACATCCAAGTAATTTGATCCCTAAAAATATTCTCTTATTTTGTATCTATGTGAAGAAATAAAACCGATAAGTGGCAACACCAACAAACTTGTTTTCATAAAAAATAAACAAACAAAAAAATGTGAACGAAATCTTATTTTATTTTATTAATGAAATTTTATTAAAAAAAAATTAGGAAATTATTGATGAAATTTATAAATAAAAAGTTAACTTTTATAGAGAATATACCCAGGAATCAAAATATATGGATGTCACAGTAAAAAAATTACATATTATAGGGAACACAATATAGAGGAACACAATAGGAACCCATATAATGGAGATAACTTTCCAAGAAAACTAGGAGTTAGGAGGCACACATAGAAAAAACATGAAGAAAAATCAACTTTGAACATAGTTGATTTAAGATCGAAAACAAATTTTTTTCAATTAGTTTAAATTGAAAGTTTTTACGTTTGTGGCGATATAATATTGTACATTAAGAATATTTCAATATTAATATACACATTTATACAACAATAAATGATTTAAATTACTTTAAAGTAGCAAAATTTGAAGAATATTCTCAACAAACTATATTTACTGTGAAACAATGTTAAATTAATATTTTTATCTATGAAGCAAATTCATAATTAAAAAAGTTAAATAATTTCTATTTTAGTTATTTTTAGATTGATTTTTTTCTGGGTGCACCCTACAGCAAACTTTTGAAAACATTCAAAATAGTGTAAATAGTGTATGCTCATCGAAATTTTAATATATTTTCTGAAAATTTTCAGATATCTTTTTTTTGAAACAAAAATCGAGGCAAAAATACTAGCTTGTCCTTGGGCCCCATTGCGAAAAACGGTTTTATAGTTATAAAACACTCAAATAAAGACAAATTATCTTGAAACGATAATTGCAATTGTATTGAATATATGGTATTAATTGGACTAATATGGGTCCATGTTCTGCTATAGTTCTCATGTAATGCCACTTCCCGGGAAACATTTTTGAGCTTATAAAATTCTTAAAAACATAGATCAATTTTAATAAAATTCGGTAAAATTGTTTGTAGCTGCGTTTACTGCACTCAACTAAGTTGTCGAATATCGGTCCATAATTTGCTATAACTCCAATATACGGTCCCTTCCCAGATAACAGTTCTAAGATTATAAAACTCCTAAATGTAGAAAATTCTGTTGAAATTCCGTAAAACTTCCTCAATTTAGATCATTTTCGTATGATGGAGAATGGGATGAGAAGCTATCGTCAATAGTAGAATTAATTAATGAAAATTATTTTAGTTGATATTTTATAATATATTATTATCATTTTTTAGCAGTGGTAATTAATGTTGAAAATAATTTTTTTTGTTGAAGAATGCGGTCTGTATATAATTTTATTGATTATAATTTTTCAGTAACCTTTTTACGCTGATCTGATTTTGATCACTTTTGGTACATTGATGAAAAATATAATATAATTATACATATTTTAAAAAGATCTTTGTTGGAATTTTGAAGTTGTCTCAAATATTTTTTTACTGAACAGATTTTGGTGGTATTAAATAGCGATCTACATAGACCTTTAATAAACATTGAGCTGAAAGCATAAAGAAGTGATCGTGCTAACAGCAACAACCAGTCCGATCGTCGGGACGGGTAAACATGGGTAAATAGATCTAGGAATGGATGTATATAATTTATGGGATCTTTATTTTTATCTTTACTTTCATCATCGCTGGTGGTTAAGGTTATCATTAATTGCTAATAATGTGCAAGTAGGAGTTTTATATTCGGCTAGGTTATACCAAATCTTCTATACTCTCCAAAATAAATGCGTGTGAAGTAAGTACACTATGTTTCGTATATTTTGGCTATAATTTTTTTCTTCTGAACCAGTTTTTATAATTTTTGGAGATACATAGAGCTCAATATTATGACAAAATTAAAATCCGTCAATTTATAAATAAAATTTTAAATATGTTCTTTGCTTAAACTTGAATTTGTGGGTTTTAAATAGGAAACTATTAAAACAAAGCACTACGAATAATAAAATTATTTTAATCGTTTCTTAATCTATTAAAATGTTTTATGTATGATTAGATTTTGTCCAAAAAACAGACAAAGAATATTTATGCTATTATTGGTGAAATTGAATCACAAATATATAGGCTCTAATGTTTATAAAAAAATATATTTATCACATATAACAGTGCCACAGCCAGTTGAATTTGATTACTCAAATATTACATGACTTATGTATTATAGACTTATATATATTATAGTTTCTTTTTTGTAATTACTATATTAATCGATTAATTGGATAATTTCAAATTAAATTAAAAATTAAATAATTTAATTAATATGTTCGATTGTAAAATGCTTTCTACTTTTAAAAACACGTACCATTTTCGTTCCTGTCAATTTGACTTATATAATTGCTATTTACTTCACTTTCATTTGAGATTTCTGTAAAAAAGATAATATTTATTACTTGTGTTACACTTATATATAAAATAATAAATATTAGAATAATAATATTTGCAGTATTTTTTATATACAAAAGAATAAAATTTTATGAGAATTTTTTCACAATGGTAAAAATTTTGTAAAAAAATCTGAATTTTTCAAACGGATTATAAAGTTACGTTTGATCGGACGAGAAAATATATTATACATAGAAACTGTCGCATAACCTACCCAAAAGGCGCTTAATATAAAATATATCTATATCTTGTTATAGAGAATCCGATGACTTGCTCGCATTTAATTACCAAACTTTCAACAACTAAGTATTATTTCATGAATGGCATAGAAAAATCGTAGAATATATAATCGTCATTAGAGGCATTACTTGCAAACAAGTGTGACAGAAGCATCGATCACGATACTATATTTTTGGATTGCATAATTCATCAGCACTCACTGGTTTCAAATATTTTACTAGCTTCAAGAATAAAATATTTTATGTAAACTCAAAAAAATTTTACATTTACTGTTTGTAGTATATTTAAGAAGTTGTCAGTATATGTAAAAAAAAATGAAATTATAGATGTTTTCTGAAAAATTTTATTTTTTAATTTTTGCTGGCATTTTCAATAAATTTCTGGGTCGTTTTGAAATTAAAAAAATTTTTCGATAGTATACATATTGTAAAAAAATTATAAAATAATTAACAAATTATGAAACAAAGGAAAGTGCAGGAATTGGTAAGTAATAATTAAAAATTGCATTAAACGCACATTATAAATCGTATTGTTTTTTTGCAGTTACATGTCGTTATTAATTTAAGATATCCACGTATGAATTTTGGCAGATAATAGTTGATTAAAAAGAATTGGTCAGATATATGAAAAAAATCTCTGTAAGCATTTATTTACTGTTATTTTATTACAGAATTCAAAACTTCAATTTCTGGTGAAGAGATGAAGAAGAGAGAACAGGAGCAAATTATCTGCAAGTCAAGAAATAGACTTACATATAAATTGTAATACGCATATATATATATATATATATATATATATATATATATATATATATATATATATATATATATATATATATATATATATATATATATATATATATATATATATATATATATATATATATAAATGAAATTCATTTATATTTAACTTTTTGGGAGGGTAAATAAAATACAGTAATTTCTATTGTTAATGTAGTTAAATTCTAAACATTTAAAATAAATAATTTTTAGAATTTCGTAAGTAGAATTTTAAAAAATTGATATAAATGAAAAAATCACAAATATATAGGCTCTAATGTTAATATTGAAATTGTTAGTGGAAAAATTAACATTAAAAATTAATAACAAATTTACTTGTTTCAAATGAAAATGTAAGCGGTAAGCGTTTTAAAAGAAATTTCGTTTGTTTCAAATGTGTTTTTCTGCTGATTTTACCTACATCATTTTTTGAGTGCACAGTTTCCTGGTTATGACGAAAATCACAGTTTTACAAAATCATAATGATTCAAATAAATTGATAACTGTCCATTGCATTAGATTAGATAAGAAATGAGTTGGTTATTACTATGTATTAAAATCTTATTTTATCATTTATTTTTTTTTTATTATTTTTTCTATATATTTACGGTGAAATACTTTTTTGGATCGTATTTTTCGTATCGATATTTTTATTATTACTTAATATATAAAAAGTAGTTTATTGCTAATTTAAAATATAACAACAACAAATTGAAATTTAAACAAATATTATGGATTGAATAATGGGAAACCTATATTTAGTTAGTCCATACACTTATTTTATATGAAAAATATAATTTATTTTCCTAAGCAATTTCTGAAGAAAGCCTTCCCGTTATAGTGCAAATAGACCCATTTCTTTAGAAATTGGCAACACTGGAAACTAATATCTTCATAAATCTTACTCACATTGAGAGCAAATTTTTCTTTTAAACTAAATTAATAATTTATGTTAAATTAAATATTCGCCCAGATATTAAATAAAATTTTGTTTCTTACGGAAATAATATTGATGAATTTAAATAACAAATAAGGTTAATGTAATTTGAGGAAACTTTGGGAAGTGTGATTTCTATGTAGGTTATAGGAAATTATAGAAAAAGTTCGATATCAACTTTTTTAAGAATTATTCAATTTAAAAGGATTTGTATGGGACCTACGGTCAATTGCGCAATGATTTTCTCAAAATGGCATATGAGTTTGAACTACTTAAATATTTGTAAAACGTTTTATTAAAATATCTTGATATCCGTGTGTTTTATGAGCTTAAAGAGAATTATATACAAAAATAGATTCAGAAAGTAATTCTGATTCGATCTGTCGAACTCTAAAAATGTTGAAATGCAAAAATCCGTAATATTTCAAATACTAATGTTTTTCCGTCTCCCTTTTTATTTTATAAAATACTACAAATTTCAATTATAATAACAAGTTGGAGTAATAACATGTTTTTATATATATATATATATATATATATATATATATATATATATATATATATATATATATATATATATATATATATATATATATATATATATATATATATATATATATATATATATATATATATATATATATATATATATATATATATTTTTTTTTTTTTTTTTTTTTTTTTTTTTTGAAAATTCAAGTCAAGTACAAAAATAAAGATTGTTACTTTGGTTCTTTTTGAATTCCTCATAATGGATAAAATAAAATACTTTGGATATTATGCGGTACTTTTCAAATATTCTATATGAAAACATTTACGTATTGTATGTACTTTTGGCTTTTTCAAAATAATTTATGTAAAAACACAAAATTTAAGATATATAGAATTAACTGAGATAAAATCAACAGAATGGATAAAAATATTTCCATAAAATAGATAAAAATTGTACTCCATTTAGGTATTGCTAGTAATGGGAGAGACATTGGCTGAGTCGGAGATCTGCTTCTGAGGATCCATTAAAAATTTGTGCCTTCCATGTAATTCTTCATTAAGTCTCTTTTATATTTTACTAGACGTATTAGATACCACATATATACACATACACAACACAACGTATAACTCGGCTATTATTCTTTTTATATTTATAACAATGAACAAAAATCAGTTATGAATTTAATGAAAAAATATATAATAAAAAAATATATTATAGATTAGATAGATTCGAATTAGATAATTCGAATTTATGAGAAATCAAAATTTTGTAAGTCAAATGTAATACTTACTATTTAATGTAAAAAATAACAAAATTCAAAACCAAAAAAATATTTAAATAATTTAATATTATTTATGACAGTTGTTTCCCGGTTTTGAATTATTGATTACCGAACGATTTTTTTAAAAAACATACAAACAAAACTATGAAAGGAAATCAAAATAGGCGATAATAATAAGATCACTGTTTGTAACACTTTTAAAGAGTATTGCATTTGTTAAGAGTATTTTTCTCAATAGGTTGATTTATATGTTAAAGATGTTTCATACATAAAACCTGTAAACAATACAAAACCAAAGTACGTTACAATAACAGTTATTATATTTGTTGTATAATATAAATTTTTGGTTTTGTTAATTATTTGAAACGGGAACATCAAAATGCCTTAAAGGAAGCGACCATTACTTAAAAGATAACTTGAAAATAAAAGAAAATGAAAGAGGTGATTGTTTGTATGATTTATAATTTAAATATGGATTCATCCAAATTCATTGTTGTGCTCTAAAGTAAAATCCAAAATAAAACTGTTAAAAGACATGGAAATTTCGGATCAAACATAGAAGAACGATAAAAGAGGGAGAATATCCAAAATTGGAAACAAATTTTTCTAAATGTTTTCAAACAAGAGAAAAATGAATGTGCCAATAAGTGGTACTATTTTACAAACTAAGGCATTGGAAGTGGAAAAGTTTTACAGTGGATAACGTTGCCAATAAAATACAAACATTCTGAAAATGTTTGGATGACATCATCAATTCTTAAACATTTGAGCACTATATAATCTTTTTTGTTCTCAGTTACAGGTTTAAGTTCGTTTTTTAAGTTAAAATGCGTAACATGAAATAAAGCAGCAATATCTGAATTTCTAAAATTAATATAGATAAGAATGTTCTCAAAAAACTTTTTCAACATTAAAAATACTGTTTTTATTTTCAAATTACATTTTAATTTTGGAAAAAAGAAATCACGAGATACTTCTAACACAAAAAGTGAGTAAACATTTTGACTCCTGTTCCTATAATTTTTAAATTAAATAAGTATGTAAAAATTTATACCTAACATTTGCATCCAATTTATAAGATAATAATTGAGCATTAAAATAAAATGGACTAATTTTCCAAACAAATATTTTATTAACATATTACATATACTCCATTAATATACACTTCTACTTCAATCCGTAGGAAAGAAACTCATATACTTCATAATTAAATAGAAACAAACATGGTACGAGTCGTACGTCTTTACACTTTATACTTTCATATATGCACATGCACATTACTAGTACATTAGAACCTAAAATCTAATGAATACTTTTCTCTTTGTTTATATAAAGTTATATTAAAAAAACATCAATCTACAGCTTCTCATTTGTGAATATTTTATTGCGTGTTAACATATTGAACGAGTTTTTAAAGCAAAAAACAAATCAAAAATATCGTACAAAGTAAAACTTAAATCGTTTTTACGATCATTTATGAAGATGTGTTAAATCAAGAAGAACGTAAGAAATCTGGTGGTGACTGAATAATAACTAATAGCAACGTTAGTTTGTTTCGTTAAACCAGAAAATTATATATATATATATATATATATATATATATATATATATATATATATATATATATATATATATATATATATATATATATATATATATATATATATATATATATATATATATATATATATATATATATATATATATATATATATATATATATATATATATATATATATATATATTTTCGTATTTCATTTTATGAATAATATCATTATAGAGACATACCATTTTGTGTCACCGGGAATTCTGTATTATTTTCTGATCCATAGTGGTTAACAAAAATATCCAGTTTTAAATATCGGACTGAAATAAAAAACTTAACAGCGTTCTGTTTATTTTCCAACAGAGAGTTTTTTTTAAGCCACATGGATGTACTCGTAACTATATGTAACCAGATTTCTATGTGTGGCTAACACTAGTAGCATTCTAATTAATTCAAAAAAGTTAGTGGATCATAATGAGCACTAATTAACGGCAATTTCAATCAAACGCTCACATCAAATACTTATTATCGCGTCGCGCACTTTTTCAAAAACTGAATGTCATTGTATTTATTCAAAATGTATTCATTCTGATAAATATGTTTTAAATAAAATGTATACAAATATATTGTATTTTTGTCGTTTCTTTTGTTTTGCCTTTTATTATATACTTAGCATGTAGGTATAATATTTTTATTATATTTTCCACTTGAATATGTTTATTTAGTTAAATGCGATATTTTATTCGTACTTGAATTGTGTGAACGCGATTTAACATTATGAAAGACCGTAAAGAAATAAATAAGTGCTGGAGTAGGAGTCACAAGTTAAGTAAATATTCTGACGTTGGTTATAAAACACACTTTTAAACATGCATATCTGTGTGGATGTATTGAAAACAAGAGAACGATACGTTCACTGAGATTATTAACCGAAGAGACAGGTACTCAAGAATAATCTCAAAGTTAAAACATTCGAATGACAGATAAAAATATAAACAGAGTGTAGAAAGATGCCAGATTTAACATATTTTTTTCAATACGACTGGATTTTCACCTGTTGTTCATCAAAATTATAATGAAATCTTAAAATAAAATTTGACAAAAATCCTTAAAAATATTAAGTATATGTTACCAAATGCTCTTGTACATTTAAAATTACAAAAGTTATTGAAAATAAAAAGATTCTGACAAAAAAGCAGGAAATTAAGAACTATGAAACTATTCTAATAACAAAAGCCACTAGATCATAATAGGATATGTTTTTTCATACAAAAAAATCAATCCGTTAGAGTTAGCATCATGACGGGATAGATGTCATAATATTGGCCACCAGAAATATTATAAAGATTTTTGAAGCTGCAGTAATAAATCACGGAAGCATCTTGGATATAAAAATAGAGTTTAACAACATCGATCCTTTATAATTAATAGACTTTGTACCTTGGGTTATTCGCACAGCAGTCTTAGGTTGATATCAATCGATTTTTGTATCCTAGCCAGTTACATCGATGTACATTTGTGGACAGACAATAAGGATTCAATTTATTATTTAAGTGTTTTAGTGTTTATATTATATTATTTTGCATAACTACCGCAATTCCTTAACTTTAAAGTTATTTACCCATATTGTCAAATATCGAAAATGTTAGTTCAAATGTTAACAATGTTTGTTTGTTATTAATCTTAACGACGAATATCTGTTAAATGATGAAAACGTCAATTTATAAAATTAAAATATTTTCAAATAAAATAAAAATGTCTTATTCAATTAAAGAACATTAATATAGACCACTTAAACAGGTTCATATCGCTCTTTGCTCCAAGATCGTCATAACTTAACAAGTTTCGACTTAACATTAGTAGTGCCAAAGAATATGAATATCTTACACAAAAATATAAATTCACAAATATAAATCATTTCTACACAAACAAGAGCGTAAAAAATCGTATTTCTTAATAATTTGTTTGTTTGGTAGGTACACGTTATTGCTTGTGTGCTTCGATCCGTTCCGTTGGTTGTAAAATCAACATACGTTTTCAGCAATGTATATAATGTATTTTGAGGTTTTCAGCTTTGAACAGATGATGACGATAGCGGACTTTTTACGAGCGCAAATTGTATATGTATGATTTATTTTATGAATAGGTTCAGAATATGTAATAATCCTTCTTAAGCAGGTTTATGCTAAAAATGTTTATTTGTGAAAATCATTTCTACAATAATGATTTGAAAATTTGTTTCTACAATAATGATTGATAATTTAGCGACAAATTTCAGTAGTATCCAAGAGGAATTTGATTATATATATCCTGATATATACAGTGCAAATTATATTTTTAAAACTAATATATTTTCAAATGACGCAAAAATGTGCAGAATTTCTTTTCTTACTATTATACTTTTAATATCTCTAGTTTCCAAACATGCATATTATAAGAGTGAATTCAGCTGAATACACAACTAAAATTCACAATTTCATAAAAATTTATGATATTTAAGTACAATTTTGAATTACTTAAATTTAATATTTGCAAATGTATTTTTAACAAAATTTCTTACATAACATATTTGCCTGCTGGTATCAGCATATTAATTCTTTTTTTCTTATACTTTTAGGGGTTAGATACTCGAAATTTGAATTTAAAAAAATGCATAACTTTTTTTTTTTTTTTTTTTTTTTTAATAGAAATATTCAAGTTAAAACACCTACAAACAAAATATAAATTGTAGAAACTTTTCTTTGAATATGTGTAGAATTTTATGTAGATATATTGATATCTAAGCTTATTGAATATTTTAGAACTAAAATTATTAATTAAATTCCAGTTTTGGTACATTGAATCCACTGTGCATTGTAGGAAAAAATTAAAAGCAGTATAGATTAAGATGAAATGTAGGAGGTATCGGAAGATTTAAAGTAAGAGTTAACAAATCTGTGTTGCCAATTCTTGAGCAAATGGCTAAAAAAATTATTCAAAAAATTGCACAAAATTTAAAGTAAAAACAAAACTAATTCATTTACATTTCAAAAAGGGTTATTAATTGAACTATTTAAACAAAAATATATTTATTTTTTCGTATACGCAGAAAATAATTATGTTTGCGGCAACCATAAACAAAAAGCAATATACTATTGTTATTTGATATTGTTGCCGTAAGTAAAAAATTTGTTTATTCGCTTTGTGAATTTGCATTTATAACAATACTTATAGTTGTCAACGCAAAAAATATTGTTATTATAAAAAGGTTTGTTTATTCGCATTATGATTATGCATTAATAAAAATAGTTTTGTTATCTCCACAAAATTTTTTGTTATACCAATATAAAATTTGTTTATTTGCATTGTTATATAGCATTGATAACAATAGTTATTATTATCGTCACTAACATATTGTTATCGCTACTAAAATTATTGTTATCGCCACTAAAAATTGTGTTATTCCAATAAAAAACATAACATAGGTTATAAAAATTTCCGATAGGTACAAAGTAAATATTGATTATAGAATATCTAAATAACTAAAACATCGAGAGTTCTCAAATTTAATCACAACAACTTTCTTAAGGAACTGTTTTACTGGACAAAATGGCTCAACGAAGTTAGCCGGGTCTGCTAATAAATGACTATAAAATCAGATTTGTCATATATGTTCGAATATATTAGTATTTAATCATTTCCTGAAAAAATTAGCTTAATGGTTGTCTTCATCACTATAAAAAGAATTTTCTATTCATAATAACCTTGTTTTTAATTGCTCCTGTAAGAAAAAATATTCTTAATTTATTTCAAACAAAAATCCTTAAGATACTGCTTTAACGCTAGTGGCAGAATGTTAAAATGATTAAAATCTTCTGAACGAAGAAATGAGTTGTTTGAGAGTATGTTTTTGGAATGCAAACGGTCTACACTAGCATTAATTGGAAATATTATACTTTCTGCGGATACATTCAATTCATGTGAAAGTATAATTTCCAAATTTTAGAATATTAACTATAAACATACATACTGGGGTTCTCACTTATCTACTGACCCTTCACCTATAATGTTGAAATATTATGGAGTATCTAATACAACTTATCCACATGAATCATAAATTTCAGTGTGAGGAAGATGTCAACACACATATTAATGACTTTACTATGTTGATAACTCTTAGCCTATAAACATTCTAAATAATGTTAATATGATGAAATCGCCTAAATATAATGAAGTTACACCGACTATGATTAAAAACCTACCTAAAGATTCGATAATTGTGCTGTCTAAAATTTTCAACGCGGTGATACCAATTGGAATAATTCCTAGGATATGGAAAATTTCGCAGAGTTTAATGATGCCGAAGTCTCAAAAGGATTTGACGATTTCATCATCCTATAGACATATAAGCCTACTGCATTTCTTTTCTGAATATTTTTTTCCAAAGAAAAATTAATGATAAAAATGTCATCCCAGTGCACCAGTTTGGTTTTCGGAAAAAGAACGGAACTATTGAACAGATAAATCGTTTGACTGAAGAGATTAGAAAATCATTCGAATTAAAAAAGTGTTGTTCGGCAATATTTTTGGAAATCGCGCCAACCTCACACTCTGGACATTTATTTGAGACGTTTGAAAATATGGTTGAATAATTGGAGCAGAAAGGTAAACATACTGAAAAGTAAGCATGTCACTTTTTTCGCTTTTAGAAGATTAAACAGTCCATCAGTTTCTTTTAATGGTGTTAACATCCCTCAGGTTTATAATGTTTCGTACCTTGGTATACATTTCGATAGCCGACTTACATAGCATCGCTATATAGAAACTAAGAGTCTCATGCTTTTTAATTAGTTCACCCTTTCCAGAAGTATAGTGTTTAGAACAACCCAATATTTAAATTCGTATAACACGCTTATTGAAAACTTTGTTAATTATATTACTGAAGCAACTATACACTCTTTTACATTAAATACTATAACAATTGTTTGAATTGTTATGTATGTAATGTTTTTTGTTTTTACAAACAAAAAATTTGCAAACGTGTTTTCTAAACAAAGCAAAAAACAACAAAAATTGCACAAAACCAGTAGTTATTAATTTAACTTTGCAGATTTGTTTTAAGAGTTTTAAAAATTAACTAAAATTAAAGTTTTCATCCATGAATTTTAAGAAATATGTTTCTATCAAAAAGTTAAAAATACGTTTCCTGAAAAAATGAGTTGTTTAAGTTATAACTACCTTGCAGTAAATGAGCGATATGTATCCTTACAAAGCTGACAATGTTTAATAGAATTCTCAAGGGAATTTATTTGCTCTCAGCAATGTAAAATGATGTGCTTTTATTGCGATCTTATTAAATACATACAGTTTATCAGATATATCTTTGCAGTAATAAAAAGTATGAATAATCATACATTCATTTAGGAATTCCAATTAAAAATCCTTTATTATATTTTTTCTGCAACTTGTCTACGACTATAAGACGCCAACAATTTCCAAATATAAATAGACATATTACAACAACAGAAATAAAAAAGAAATTTACACATTTTGAAAAGTGTCAAATAAATGTTTGCAAAAAATATATAAACACTGTAAATTTGAAATTTAATTAAGTTAAAATTGTCATATTTTTATGGAAAAATATATTTGACAAACTGTACATATGAATGTATGTAAATATCATATCGCTCATTTTCTGCAAGAATGAATGAACATTTAAAAGTTGGTTAAATTTTCTAACATCTTTATTAATAATACAATGTAAACACATTCATAACCACTAAATGAAAATTTGACATAATATATTTTTATCTAACACTACTGCATGTAAGTCTAAACATGCGAATAACAACGGCTTTGATGTAAATGAGCGATATATGATTGGTTCATTCTAAAGGTTTCTTTAATAATTAAAACTGTTTGTTTACTAAGCATTATGAATAATAAATTACTATTGATTTTTTCAGTATTTTTTTTATTTTTTTAAGCTATCAGAAATGTTTTACTTTTCTTTATTAGACATTTGAATCAACATGAAAGACAAATGTGCAGTTTCTTATTTCTTTTTAAAGTAATATCGCTATTTTCCGATTTATCTTGAAATGCAAATACATATATTTTACATTAATATTTTTTTCTTTTTAAATAAATTTATGTTAATGATAAATTCATTGCAATTCGTTTCCACTTAAAAAAGGGTGGATCATATATTTGTCAAAGAATTCTTTACTATTGTGCTTAAATTTAGTGCCATTATTTTATTAGAACATCTTTTTAGTAGAACATAGCGGGATTATTAGAGATTTGAAGAAACTTGACAACATTTTATTTATCGTAAGCTTACTGAAAAATATTGTTAACTACCGATACAGATACAAGGTAGTCATAACTGAAAAAATAATTATTATCAACTACACAAGAACCGATTTGTTTTCAGCAATAATCAGGCATTACATATTTTTGACGAAATTCTGTCTGATATAACTTTTTACAATAAATTACTTATATTATTTACTATATATTAGGCTTGTTTATAAAATTTCAAGTAAATATTTATTGCTGCAAATAAGCAGTATCTAAATATTTGCAATTAAAAAAGTAAGAAAATTATAGTGGATCAAAACCGACTACGACATACGAAAAATTATGGAACAACCCTTAAGATATTCATATGATACTAACATTTATGCTATATAAAATGTTTTTCGGGAATCTCTTAATGAAATTGCGGGAAATAAATGACCAACCCTCATTAAATTTTAACATCGATTTTTGCTTATATTTTTCTTATTTAATATGTTAAATCAATTTCGATTTTATGTCAAAATAAGAATTATAAAAAATTAAATTAATATTTTATACAACGTTAGTTTAAAGTATTCTATTCTATTCGTTATAGATATAGATTTTCTATATTATAATAATGCTTAAGATATTCAATAACTTTGTATGAGGAGTACCTCTACACTGATCTTATTCGTCCTACATTTTGTCCATTAAAGCAGTTTTTTGAAAAAGTGACTGGAAATAAATTTTAAAATTGTCCCAGTAATAGTTCTTTAGATATTTGGCAATTAATATTTGTTTTGTATGGTGGTACCTCTCTCCCTGATCCTATTTTTTATGGACTATCTTACTTTCGGATATATTGCGGTCATTCTGTGAATATTTGAACAAAATAATATACTGATCAAAAAAAATTTACATTTACTGTTTGTAGCTTATTCAAAAAGTTTTTAGTCAGGATGAAAATAAATGAAATTTAAGTTGTTTTCCGAATAAAATTATTTTTTAACTTTTTAGTATGTTATTGAAGAAAAAACTAACTACCACAAAAAAAACTGTTTTTAGTAACATTTAACATTTTCAGTAAGTTTTTGAGATTTTTTGTCTTGTCAAAAAAAGAAAATATAGAATATGTATCATATAAAATATTTTATATACTTTTAGAAAAAGGAAAATAGAGGAAGCGTTAAGTGATAATTGAAAATTACTTCAAATACATGTAATAAAATTTATTGTATTTTTTTGGGGCAGGTCAAGTCATCCGTAAGTCAAGTAATATGTGCACTGCAAGGTATAAAATGTATTAATATGTATGTGTATATCCTCATAAGTGCAATATTTTAGCACTATTTTGCAATATTGGAAACGATAACTAAATATTAAAACTTTTGGTTTTAGTAAATGAAAGAACAGTAATTTCTACTGTTTATGTAATTATATTTTCAAAAGTTAAAATAAATGAGAAAAGTACTATTTAAATTTTTTAAGCAGAATTTTTAAGCCTGATTTAAATGAAAAAACATTAATTGTTAATGAAAATGACAGTTAAAAAAATAAACATTTAAAAATATTTATTTGTTTTAAATGAAAATGTAAGTAGTAAGATTTATAAAAGTGATTCAATTTGATTTTCTTTTGATTTTACCTACATAATTTTTTGGGTGTAAAATTATTGGTATATATTAGCTAGCTTTATGACAATTCGCAAATTATATATCAACCCTTGAATAATAAATGTAAACTGATCAAATGAACGCCGGGGTTTACTAGTTCTAATTTTGCGTTTTTAAGTTATTTGTGTTTAATATCTTATTATAATAAAATAAATATGCATACATTTGATTTAACTTTTTTATAAATAAATAAAAACTCAGTAAAATATCACGAAATCAACATGGTAAAAAATACATCGTGTATTTTTCTGTGTGTAAAAATATTTTTTCTTCATGTTAAAAACTTACGCACAGACGCATAATACCCAAACCATTTATGGCGGTGTAAGGTATACAAAAACAATAAAACTATTTGCAATTACTATACTCTTAGAATCAAATAACGATGTCCGGCCGTCTGGTTAGTTGTTCATGTAAGTCTTGTGAACAAATTTTAGGTCGCAATTTCAGAAATATACCAATTATATATATATACCAAAATATACCAAGATGTGATTATTTTCGCCAAAGGACGAAATTGAGACTGGTAATGATGAGTCACTTTTTCACTTAAACCCCATACAAATGTACCACCCGTCACCCGTTAAGGTCATAAATATTCCTAAATATAAATCGTTTTTAATGAAATTTGGCACAAAAAATACGAGGATAGGTTTATTATTTCTAATAGGTCCCATGCAAACCCCTTTCCAAATTATCACTTTAAAGGGCATAAATCACACATATACGTCATTTTCAATTTTATTCGCATTTGTTTGACGAATAAATTAATAACTAAATTAAAATTAAGAATAATTACGTGTAAATTAAAAAAAATATATATATATATAGGATAACAAATATTATATTTTATAAAAAATATAACATTTTATAATAAAAATATTACATCTGAAAAGTGTTTCATGAAATTTGTAGTATCTTGTCTATTTTTTTATTCTACTTATTGATCAGATGTCGATCCTTTTGAAATTTGTTCACTTTGAAAGTAGATGTAATTAAAATAATGATAATATAGCTCTTAATTTATATTGTATACTCTCTGCAAAAATACCAAAAAAATATGATAGTGATAAATTCCATCTACTAACGATTTATATTACCTAAAAAATATTTGAAATTGACTATTCCGTTGCTAGTAAACCGTTTTAAAATATTAATTTTTTAAGCACCACTTTGAATGTGCATTAACAACGATAAGATTCTCTTATTATATAACCTCCAATTAACAAATTGAGAATAGTGATGTACAGATAATATTTTACATTTACATTAGCATTTACCCGGTGCGCTTTGAGGCACAATGTGTATTTGCCAAATCGGAAGAATTTCGCCTAGTAGTTCTACATATATTCCCCTGACCATATTAGTTCTTAATTTTTCCAGTAAAAGTGTTCCTTAGAAAGTGACAAAATTTATTACCTTTGGATGAAATAGGATAATTGATATTTATTCTAAATGGGTCAGGTCTCCTTATTTCTTTGTATGGTAAGTACTTTTTCCACTGATCCTATTTATCGTCTATTTTCTCACGTAAAGCTGTTTCCAGGAAAAATGATTGAAATAAATTTGTGAATTCTAGCTGTAAAAGTTTTAAAGATATTCTACAAGAAATATCTAAAGCTGTCTAAATTGTCCTATCTGCTCTTTATATTTTCACTGCAATAATTTTGTCGAAAACAATAAGGATTATACTTCAATAGTTTTTTAGATATTCGATAGTAAATGTTTGCTATATGTGGTGGCTTCCTCTCCCTCTGATCCTAGTATTATACATTTTTTCCAGTAAAACTGAAAATGACTTGGGAAGGTCTTTGGCATGAAATTATAATATTCTCACTTTAATAGTTTTCTAGACATTAAATAGTTAATATTTTCTTTGAATGGGAGCTATACTAAGCCCTGGTCCATCAAACATTTTTTAGTAGATGAGTTTCTTTATAAATTAATCAATATGAAACCTTAATATTATCACTTCAGTAGTTCTTTAGATATTCAATAATTAACATTTGGAAAAGCAGCAAACAGTATGTCCAAATCTATTTTTCCTGAAATAATTCTGAAATGAAATTTCATCTAGTTTCAGAGATATTCAGTCAGATTAAATCTGTAACACATTTTTAATCCTGTACAAGCATGAACACTAAAGGAAAAGTGGAAGTGGTGCAAAAAAAAAAGGTCAGAGAAGGTGGTTTCTTCGTATAGTTTCATTTTCAGGAAATTTTTGGGAACCATAAGGCACAATGGAGTATATTAGATTTTTTGGAAATAAATCTCTAACTTTTGATAGGATTTATTAGAAATCTGACGTGCTGATATCAGCAAAATTTACAAAACAAAAAAAAAAATATATTTCAAATTTCTCTCTACTATTTAGAAATAAATGACACTTTTGCACTTTTTTTTATCAATTTTGAGCAAATTTGAATTGAAAAAAAATATTTATAACTAAAGATATTTCTCAGAAATTTTCAGAAAAATTTAATACAAAGAAAAAAACACCTTACAAAATTCAGAAAGTTGAAAATTCAAATAACCCAAAAAATAAAAATAACATATGTAAGCATGCTTTTTATTTTATCGCCGGAGACAATATTATAAACAAATTTGCATTTGGATGAATCTATTTTGGGACCCCAAAACTCTTTTGTAACCAACATGTTCATTTTCATCCAAATCCAAAACAGCCGATCAAAAATTTAAGATTTATTTAAAAGAAGGAATGTGTCCCAATTTTTAAAATAATTGCATTCATTCATTGAAAAAATATAAAATAAATAAAAAATACAACTTTGTATCAAAAATATCAGTAAACAGGTTACATTGCCACTCCTGTGTATTTGGTGCATCTCGAATGTAGTCGCTTTTCCTTTAGTATTTTTTCATTTAGATAAACCAAACAAAATATATATGGTCCAATCCATATGTATCTTGAAAATTTCCAATCCAAAACAACAAGTTTTAATCAATTATACCTTAAGGTCATTTTTGTAAGTTTATGCCTAGAAGCTTAATTCATTATATCTTCCGATGAAGTAAAGTGTTTTTTAACTATGCGGAAATCTTTTTGACATGTTTGATTAAAAGATTTTTTGAAATCGGCAAAAGATTTATTAGTATTTATTACAATAAAATTTGATATCACATGCATTTTCCGTTTTCTGTAAAATATCTTTATCATGCATCTTCTTTTAGAACAGTGTATCCATGCGACAAATTTTTTGAAATTTGCTACGAGAGTATCAAAGTTGTGGGATCCATAATAATTTTTAGTAAACCACAGCTTATGAAATTTGCTCAATAGTTTCAACGTTATGGAATATTTCTAATATTCTAAGGCTAATAAAAATATATAATAAACTAAAGTGAATTGAATAACTATAAAATAGCAAACGGACAGACAATTTTCATCACTTGTGGTGGTGAAAGAAACAACAATAACAAGTAAGAGTTTAATATAATATCATACAGGACTATATAATACCATACAAAATACCACAGACGGGAAAATTTATGGACTGACTCTTGTAGAATTTTTTTTTGGAATTTTTTGATTTATAATGTAAGTATACATTAATTAAAAATTTATGCAATTTGAGGTCATTTTCGAAAGTGGAGATTGTATGAGGGCTATAGCAACAATATGTATCCATCCTGGAAGTTTGGTTTGCTGTTTTCTTGTTGTATTTGATTGAAATACCTTCATATCAGTGAATATACACCCACTAATAAAATAGTGAAAAGGCTTCGTCCTGATGACAAATTAATAATATGTAACAAATTTCATCAAGATATCTCCAAAATAAATACAGCGGGCCGGACCGACAAACAAACGAATATTGTTAAATCGTCTCAGAAATAATAAATTATACTTAATTTTTCTGAATGTTACAAACATATAATTACCCACCACCAATGGTGGTCTTGATTATACAAATTACTGGAATGGTGAGAGAAAATTTAAGCTGAAGGCCAACCTGGATGTCAAAACAATTAAAAATGTTTAATTATATTATACTATTTGAAGCTGTGTATACTTCATTATTATTCCAAAAACCAAAAAATTTATTTATATTACAAAGCAACTCCTTTAATTTCACATCATAGGAATGTAAATCACTACTTTTATTAAATTTTAATTGAGCTATGAAAATATTTAAATGTTAGCGTACCAATAACTCATATTGGTAATCAGACAATTTGGTGCATATTATAGTACAATTTTTGAATCCTATAACTTTTCATTAAAAAGATGCAAATGTTCTTTACTTCATATAAACTTGGCTTTAGATTTTAGTAACCTGTTAACAACAACCAAACGGACAGATTTTGATTTACCCTGGCAATATAAATATGCATATAGTTTAATTAGATAAATTGTTATTGATATTATACATGGGATAAATAATCAATTACCCTTCTCCAAATGTTGTGCTGGTGGAGGATATAAGATCAAGAAGAGAGATATAAAGCTAAAGCATTTATTTTTGGAATTTCATTTATGTACATTCTGTACATCTTTACATCCACGAAAAACACTTTTTGAACCAATTTTCTAAGTCATCTTATAAAGTGAGTACCATCGAATTTTAAATTAAAGAAAACGTGTAAAGCTTTAAAATTATCTTACCTGCATGATCGCTATCGTCCTGTAGATGATTCTTAAGATGATGAAGATGAGCATAAAAATGATGATGGTGAAGTACACAAGCCAAGTCAGTGCAATTTAACATATTGCAATAAATTAATATCTGAAAATAATAGATAATTATACGTTAATTGTTAATAATAAAAAAGGCTTGACAGGTTTTAAAAGAAAATAAACCAAAAGTAATTTAAAATTAGTGTTATATAATTTTATAAATTAATATTGAACGATTTTTTAAAACTAAAAAATATTTAATTTTAACTGAAAAAACTTGAGGAACCATTTTGATGAATAATCTATGATTTCATTGCTACTTTTGATGTAGCCATTTACAGGCAATGAACGTCTATTTATCATGATGGAAGTACTAAAGAACAAATAATAGAAAATTAATCAGCTTTTCCTTTTTTGAAACATTTGGCTGAATTGATTTTATTGCGTAATAAAAGTTATTAGAAAGCACGTTTTTGTAAATAATCCTTTTTTAATAATTCTGTAACTTTGAAACTATTAAATATTTTTAAACAAATTATTAAACATGGATCCTTCATGTGTTGAAATGATTTGGAGAAGGACATATTTCTAAGTCCTGGGATCGGGAAGTGGATTTACAAAATTGATCATCTTGGGCATGACAGTTTAAAAAAAATTGTTGTTATTTTCTTTGTGATTTGACTAAAAAACATTTTACATAAATTTACACAAAATACGCTTACATGTGTCTGATATATCTTATAGTTCAAGAGGTATTTAGTTAAAAAAAATTTACCGATTTTTGGACAGGTTTACTAAAATATAAAGTAAATCCGAGGACATTAGGTGAACAAATTTCTCTGCTAGTACTATCAGAATTTCATTAATTTTGCAAAAGTTGTTGTTTATCTTTTTGTATTCCAATTTTTTTTAAATCTCATACTTGTACTTTAATTTATAAATTCTTTAAAATATGTGTAAAAACTAAGTGTTCATTCGACAAATAACCGTCAATATAAATAAAAGGTAGGCAGCAACCACCAATATACCACTAACTCTAATTATTTTATGTATTTATATTGAAATTTTTTTACGCAGTCCTCATTTCATCAATAATCACTTTTGATCCAATCGAGCCGAATCCTAAAACTCGTGAATATTTAAAAAATAATTACATTTTTTTAAAGACTTCATCTACTTGGATATCACAAGGTTTAAAAGCTTTGAAACCCGTGGACATCCGTTTTTTGATTTATTTATTAATTTATTTATTTTTTTTTATATTACAAAGTGAATAGAAAAGTAACTATTAAGCACTTATTGTGATAATATTAAGTGCAAAAAAAAAAAAAAAACAACAAACAACAAGAACAGGTATTTCGCGTTAAAAAAATACCTTCAATATAAAAAACGAAATTCGCATCCAAAAGAATTATATTTTTTATTCTTTTAGCATAAAATTTATGTATAATCACCAGATTTACAAATGTCTTTCTACATTTATATGTTAAGTGCGTCTTTAACAGAGTGTTTAAAAGTATAACATAAATTATCTCATCAACAGAAAAACAAAAGTGATCGTAAAGCTTCTAACTAACAGAATGAGTGTATAGGCAAACAACACAACATAACACACATTTAAGAAAAAAGCACACGAGAAATAATTAAACAAAAACAACGATAACAAAAATTATTTAACAGCTGTTTATTAAGGGAGTATAAATAGAATCAAAGAGGAAGAGAATTGTTTACATAAATGTTTCTTGAAATCACCTATACCCAGTGAACATTTTATAGAGAAAAAGGAAATAAAGTTGTAAATAATAAATAAAAGTAATTAAAAATCACAAAAATTTAAACAATTACTTAAATTTTAGTCGAAAATCAAATGAAGAAAAATTTTGCTCAATAAAATAATGAATATTTTGAGTTTCAAAGTTAATAATATAACAAGTAAGAATGCTATATTCGGCTATGCCGAATCTTAAATACCCTCCACCACAAATTCGTGTAAAGTTAATACGTTAGGTTCCATAGACACACATATACTCACAAATGTATATAACACAGAAATACTTAATTAGTCATAAAATTAGTTACAATTTAAGCTATAAAATTTTTCTATTAACTGCCTTTTTTCTACCAATTTTCATTGAGCTCTGTTAATTTTTGCGGATGTGAGCAGACAAAGAGATTGACGAAAATCGATTGAGATTTTGACTTGATGCAAGAATATATACATTATGGGGTCTGAAATAATTCATTCTTAGCGTTACACACAGAATGACAAAGTTAATATTCTCTCTCTACCACTTGTACTGTGGAGCGTATAAAAACAAAAAATATGCTTGTTATAAGCTCAAAACTATTCTCCGGGAAGGGGTCTTATATGTAGCTCCCATATAAGACCCCTTCCCGAAGTTTGGACCAAGATTGTTCATATTTATAATATACTTTTATTATAGTTAGAAAAATCATTGTGCTAAATTTTAATCGAATTGATCTTTATTTAAATGTTTTATAAACTCTAATCCGTTTTCCGGAAAATCCCGTTATAAGGGAGCTATAGGAAAATTTGGACCGATACAGGGCAAATTAATATAATATCTTCAGAACAGTTAGCAAAATAATTGTGTCGACTTTCAGTAGAATTGGTCTTTATTTACTCGGGAAGGGGCGTTATAATGGAGCTATATCATAATATGGACCCACAATACAATAGAATTGGTTCAAATCTAAAAGTATTATAAGCTGTAAAACATATTCCGGGAAGGGGCCTTATATGGGAGCTATATCAAAATATGGACCCATTTTAATAAAGTTTACAACATATATTTAAAATAGCTAGAAAATTAGTTGTGCCAAATTTCAATAGAATTGGTTCAAATCTAAAAGTGTTATAAGCTATAAATCATATTCCGGGAAGGGGCCTTATATGGGAGCTATATCAAAATATGGACCCATGTAAATAAAACTTAATACATATATTTAAAATAGCTAGAAAATCAATTGTGCTAAATTTCAAAAGAATTGGTTCAAATTTAAAAGTGTTATAAGCTGTAAATCATATTCCGGGAAGGGGCCTTATATGGGAGCTATATCAAAATATGGACCCATGTTAATAAATTTTATAACATATATTTAAAATAGCTAGAAAATTAGTTGTGCCAAATTTCAATAGAATTGGTTTAAATTTAAGAGTTTTATAAGCTATAAATCATATTCCGGGAAGAGGCCTTATATGGGAGCTATATCAAAATATGGACCCATGTAAATAAAATTTATAGTATATATTTAAAATAGTTAAAACAATAATTGTGCCAAATTTCAAAAGAATTGGTTCAAATTTAAGAGTTTTATGAGCTATAAATCACATTCCGGGAAGGGGCCTTATATGGGAGCCATATCAAAATACGGACCCATATGAATAAAATTTATAGTATATATTTAAAATAATTAAGAGATTAATTGTGCCAAATTTCAATAGAATTGGTTCAAATTAAAGAGTTTTATGAGCTATAAATCACATTCCGGGAAGGGGCCTTATATGGGAGCTATATCAAAATATGGATCCATATTAATAAAATTCACAATATATATTTAAAATAGTTGAAACAATAATTGTGCCAAATTTCAAAAGAATTAGTTCAAATTTAAAAGTTTTATAAGCTATAAATCATATTCCGGGAAAGTCCTTATATGGGAGCTATATCAAAATATGGACCCATGTTAATATAATTTATAACATATATTTAGAATAGCTAGAAAATCAGTTGTGCCAAATTTCAAAAGAATTGGTTCAAATTTAAGAGTTTTATGAGCTATAAATCACATTCCGGGAAGGGGCCTTATATGGGAGCTATATCAAAATACGGACCCATGTGAATAAAATTTATAGTATATATTTAAAATAGTTAAACAATTATTTGTGCCTAATTTCAATAGAATTGGATTCAATTTAAGAGTTTTATGAGCTATAAATCATATTCCGGGAAAGTCCTTATATGGGAGCTATATCAAAATATGGACCCATCTTAATATAATTTATAACATATATTTAAAATAGCTAGAAAATCAGTTGTGCCAAATTTCAAAAGAATTGGTTCAAATTCAAGAGTTTTATGAGCTATAAATCACATTCCGGGAAGGGGCCTTATATGGGAGCTATATCAAAATACGGACCCATGTGAATAAAATTTATAGTATATATTTAAAATAGTTAAACAATTATTTGTGCCAAATTTCAATAGAATTGGTTCCAATTTAAGAGTTTTATGAGCTATAAATCATATTCCGGGAAATGGCGTTATATGGGAGCTATATCAAAATATGGACCAATGTTAATAAAATTTATAACATATATTAAGAATGGTTTAAAAATTAGTTGTAACAAATTTCAGTAAATTATCTTAAAAATTGCGGTCCATATGACACAAAGAGTTTGGGGTGTATCAAAATTTTGCATATTATAGCCTATAACTTTTTTCCGGTTAATCAGATTTTGATAATTTTTTGCACGATGATGAAGCACGTGTAATTGTATGCTAAAATTAATTTTTTGTTTAAGTCCAATTACATTTTTAGAAGAAATTATAAGAGTTCATTTTTGAAATTTTGAGGTTGTTTCAGATATCGGTCTATAACTTCCTTGCTTATAAACCGATATAGCTGGTTTTAAATAGCAAACTGCTTAGGACAATAACAAATAATGTGGCCAAGTTTTATTGAATTCGGTCAATTATTCTAGGCGTGAGAATGTTTCCAACAGACAGACAGACGGACAGACGGACAGACGGACATAGCTAAATCGACTCAGTTTTTGATTTGATGCAATAATATATATACATTGTTGGGTCTGAGATGATTCCTTCTTGGCGTTACATACAGAATGACAAACTTAATATACCCTCACCACTTGTGGTGGTGGAGGGTATAATAATAATAATAATAATAATAATAATAATAATAATAATAATAATAATAATAATAATAATAATAGTAATAATAGTAATAATAGTAATAGTAATAATAATAATAATAATAATAATAATAATAATAATAATAATAATAATAATAATAATAATAATAATAATAATATTTATCTTATCATATTTAATATTGAATTTTACTAGTATTGTGAGCAATCTGAAACTTATTTTTAAGTTTTTCCTTTTTTAATATATCTGAAAATATAAAATTTTATTGGAATCAGTCTTTATATCAGTTCTCGATTCATTCATTTGTGCTTCAAATCGTATTATGGAATTTCAGGCATATTTCGCTAATTTTCGTTCAGAAGGCCACTCTCTTCACACTCTGGAGGTACAGAAGGATGAAATCGTGCATCTCTGGACGAATTTTTGGCATGTTATGATGAGATCTTAAATAAATTTAATGAATTTAAAGAGGATGCCGATATTGAGGTGCTGAAATCGCGATTTATTTCCATTTTCGAAGTGCATGTTAAAGTTCTTGCTAAATCTAATGAACTTTGTCAATAGACCAACCCTAGAACTGGAAATCTTCCTGCCGCTCCTCCTCTGTTTCATTCAATATTTGACTACCCCTGCGATTCTGAAGTATTTCATAGAGACTGCAATCATTGCCAAAATTTCATGACATGTTCAATATTTGTTAAAAGACCTTCCTGTCAATTATTTACTTGACAAAGAGTTCCTCAAATTGTCAGACTCGTGTACAACAAAAACCCTTGGTTTACTATGGAATTCAGAATCCGATAACTTTTATTTTCTTCTATATAAAAACACCAGATAGAAACCTTGTAACAAAGAGATCTGTATTATCTGATCTCGCCGTTTGGCTTGCTCCAAAATTATAGTTTGCAAAAATGATTATGCAACAAATTTGGATGAGACAGATTGGGACGAATAACTAAAACCCAACATTTTGTCACGATTTGGACGATTACATGAATATTGAAGAAATTTGTATTACACGTTTTATCGATTCTACCCCCGCCTACAATAATGAATTCCAAGGATTCTGTGTCTTAGAAAAAGCATACGGTGAACGCTATATTTACGGACAGAACATCTCGGATCTATATCTTCTCATTTAATGGTTGCCAAATCCAAATTTGCTCCTATACAATTTGTATCGCTACCGAGAAAAAACTTTGTTGAGCAGACCTCATGGCTTCTATGATCGATTCCCAGCTCAACCTCCAAGACTGCAAATTGTTACTTTGGTCAGTTTCTACAATAATCTTGGCTTGGCTGCAGAAACCCCCAAATAGGTGGAAAACATTTATAGGAAATAGAGTATCGTCTATTATTGAAAAGGTTTGGAGTCTATCTTGGTATCATGTTGACTCAAAAAGTAATTTCGCTGATTTGCCATCCCGTGGTCTCACAGTCTCACAATTTATATCCAGTGATTTACGGTGGCATGGACCACCATGGCTTAGATTACCTAAGTGACTGGCCTTAAAGTATTTAGATTTTTTCAACGGAAGAAGAAGCGAAACCCATTCAAGTTCACGTTAATCAAATTCATGACAGCGATATTTGAAAAGATTTTTCAAACTTCCCAAGAGCCTTGCGTGCTAACTGCCAGATTTATCGTTTTTATTATGAATGCCATAGAAGTCAGATGAAATAAGACGTAATGAATTGCATCATGTAAAGTCCCGTATGGGCATCGTTTCCCAGAAATTATACTTTGTCACCGAATATAATTTGTTATCTCAAGGTCTATTTATTCTTAAAAGAAGACTCCTGTTAACGTTAAATCCGAAAATTAATGGAGAATTAAAAAAACTCTCCCATTCTCAATTATAATGAACAGTTTCCTATAATTTTGCAATATCACAGTTGGTATATACAATTATTTTTATCATATCTACGTAAATATTCCCTTCATGGTCAGAATGCCCTATTATACAGATTAATGAGACTGTCAGAGTTTTACTTCCAAAAAATTTTCCACAGTACTTTCTAGAATAGAAGCTTGCCTTAACTGAAAACCCAATGAGTGAAAACCCCTCAGATCTTTGCGCGTTAAAGTGCCGGTCATTTCCTTATAGATAATTTACTGACTTGATAAGTCATTGTTTGAGCTATGTCAATCGTTGGAAAAAACTAAAAGTATTACATCATCATTTCGCACGGAGATGGAAGGAAGAGTATCTCAATGAACTTCATAAACGTTTAAAAGGAAAGCATCCTCAGCGAGATTACACAATCAGTAGTTATTATCAATTATAGTTATTATCGGACAATATAATTTCCCCCAAAATTAACAGCGGCTTGGCTGTATTGAAAAAGTCATTCGTAGCAATGATAGACGAGTTAGAGTCACTGAAATCCGAATTGCCATGGCATCGTGACCAATTGTATGATACTATATATATATATATATATATATATATATATATATATATATATATATATATATATATATATATATATATATATATATATATATATATATATATATATATATATATATATATATATATATATATATATATATATATATATATATATATATATATATATATATATATATATATATATATATATATATATATATATATATATATATATATATATATATATATATATATATATATATATATATATATATATATATATATATATATATATATATATATATATATATATATATATATATATATATATATATATATATATATATATATATATATATATATATATATATATATATATATATATATATTAAATAGCAAACTAATATGTCATAAAAAAATTATGAAACCGAACTCTTCATAATTTTAATTATATCTCTCAGTTTTAATTTAATTAAAAAATTTAAAAATAAAAATATTGTATTCAAACTGTGTTAGTTAATGTTTCTAATTCTACATGAACAATTTCGTCTAATAAACTATATATTTACATGCTCTATTTGATAAAAATTTGTTTCAGAGATATGCGATTTTTTCAGGCTTGTTGGGAAGCTTATCGATTTCATCTTGCATAATCTTCATCAAATGTGGTTCCCTTTTAAACTTCTTTTGAAGATATTTTAAACTACAACATGTTTCTTTGCAGCTCTCTGTCATTTGTGATACATCCTTCTACCATAGTAAACTGACCAATTATTTACTGTATGGACATCAAAAAGAGTATATCTGTTGGCACCATTCGCATTTGATACATCAATATTTGTTTTTAACGTTCATATCGTGTTGTGTTCACCATCCATCGTAGCTCCAGTGGTTCATCCTTTCCAACGTGACCTAGTTCATCGACCAAACTTTTTTTATTAGGATAACTGATGGATCTTCATCCAAAAATGCAAAAGTCCTCAAAGAACCACTTTTACTATATATACAAATAGGTAGTATTCTGAAACACAGTTTTTGATTCCGATCGTTATGTGCGTTTACACTAACACTATGAGCTTGTGTCGCTACATTAGACTAGTCAATATTTTTTTATTCTAATGTAGCAAAGGATGATGTTTTGAAGTTCAATTGTTTTGATGTTTTTACATAGCTTTTTAGAGAAACACTTACGTCGATGAGAATTTAAATTTGTTTTCTTTCTCTATATTCCACTTTGAATCTACATTTAAAGACTTAAATTCACCACAATTTCGAGTTTTGTGCTCCTCACTTTTCAAAAAGAAAAAATTTACTGTTTACTTGCTGGGTATGTATGTTTACAGTTGCGTTTTTTTTTGTTTATAGGGGACACAACTTGGCTCGCAGCAGCTGCTATTGAATATATCCAATCGCTAAATACTTTAACAAGAGGGCCTCGGCACCAATGTATGTTGTATTAACAAATTTGATTGAAGAAGTTCGAAAATTTTCTATTCAAAGGTGTAAACTGGAGACTTTTGTAGAATTTGCATTTGCTGTAAAAAACATTTGTTCTACCATATGAGCTTCAAAATTGTACCACAATATTACCGTGTTAGTATTTAATTATTCAAAAATTCAAATAAATAATCTAAACAAGGACGTCTTAATAAACACACAAACATTACCTCCCAAAACAGCAGCAAAAACTACAAATTCTTCTAAAAATTTCATGTTTTATGTTAGAGTTGGGAACCTTGCAATCAAATTTATCAACACTAATATTTTTTAAAAAAAATACTAATACGTTTCTTGAAAATTATAACGAATTTTCTTTAAATTGTGTCAGAAAATTTATTAAAAAATTAAATTTATTAAAAAGTATGTAAAAGTAATTTAAACTAGGCTGTAAACAAAATTATAAAATATAGAAAATATATCAAAATGAGGTGAGCAATAATTAAAAAAACAAGTAAGCAATTAAAAGAAAAAATATTATGTTTGTGTTTTATGAAATGATAATTTTTGTATTTATATAAAGACGTATCATTTTACACTTTCCCGAAAGATGTGGCCCTAAGGAATTCTTGGGTAAAATTTTGTAATCGTATTAAACCCATTTATGTCCAATAAGATAACAGAGAATTGCGAATCTGTAATTCTAAATGAATATTAAAAAAGGTACAACGAATTGCTGGATCGTTGTTATCAGGTTTAACCTGCATTCAAAAATTTTTGCTTGTGTCCCATCTTAATCATGCCAAAAATTTACTTTATAAAATAATACAGATTACAGCTTTTCCCAATGGATCTAATCATATTGCAAGGTAAGCATCACATTGGTGCAAAAATGAATCGGCGAAACTGATTCAAGGCATCTACCTATGTGTCTATTGACAATAAAGATTAAGAAGCCGTCACGCGAAACCATTTAATTTTATGAAGCTGAAATGAAGCTAATCCGTTTTTTGAATTTGACAACCTTGATTACGTCAAAGCGAAATATTTGCGAATACCTCCTGGCGCTGTTTGGTAAAAAAATATTGCCAACTTTTAAAAGGCGCATTAAGTGGTCACAAAATGTTAAGCCAATAAAGATAAATGATATCGTGCTCATTGTTGATGAAAATTCTAAAACATATACCTGGAGTAAGGGAATGATAATCAAAGTGATAAAGGCAAGAGTTGATCAAGTTCGTAGGTCTTTTGTTAAGTTAGCGGTACTAGATGTCGGCAATAGAATGGAGTAAACATCTTTTATTTTACAGTAAATATAGTTTCTTGAGAATGTTCTTAAAATATTGCTACTTAAAAGTAATTTTAAAAATGTATTGTTAAATAATTTTATATATTAATATCGAAAGAATCTAATATATACAATGTAATTTCACCACAAACCTTAGAACGTTTAATTTAAACTGGAAAAAGGACTAACATTGTCTTAATTGAACTATGTTCAACGTTGATTTAACTCAAGTTTTTTTCTGTGTAGAATGACAAAGTTTATATATAAAAATATAGTCGAGAGTAAAATAGTGAATTTTCTAAAAATTTATATTTCAAAATAATATAAGTTTTATTTGTATATACATGGGCATATGATTCTTGCAGAACCGAGCTCAGAATTTATGCTTCATTTTAATTTTTTTTGGATCCACCAAGTTCAAAAAACCTAAAAAATCATGTCCAGGAATGGACTTAATTTTGCTACGGTGTAAAAGTCTTTCAAACTATAAGAGATATCCAATTTAGATGTATTATTTCTAATGAATTGAAAATAAAATATTGACGATTATCACTTAAATAAAATAATGAAAAGTATCTGCTTACGGAATGATTTATGATGATTTATAATGACTTACTCTCATATTTGAATTGTTTTAATTTTTGCTTTTTATTTAAAAAAATACATGCAGAATTTTAATAAAAAATATTTTACAGTTGATAAGACTTTTTTAAATTTCCTGGAATGTATGACTTTAATTGTTCTTACAATATCAATTATATTATTTGAACATCGAATATAACTGCATAATCGATCTCTGATACTTATCAATTATCAATTGAATACCCTAATATATATATATATATATATATATATATATATATATATATATATATATATATATATATATATATATATATATATATATATATATATATATATATATATATATATATATATATATATATATATATATTTTTTTTTTTTTCACTTTTCTTTTAAAAATGCTCTTTTTTATTATTTTGTTTAGGTGTATACGAAAAAATCCATACATCACTCACACTATTATTGTGTGAGAAAAGTGCATACTTGTGTGAATGAGTAACTATATAGACAACGAATATGTGTATATGTATTTATTCAATCACATTTATAAATGTATATAAAGATATGTTTTATTATAACTTGATTTAACAATATACTGTTCAAAGTTATTACAAAACTTTAATTTCGAATACAACAGGTACTTTTTTACATACATATATGAAACATATATTGAAATTCATGCATACACACATGTATATGTTTATTTTTGTATATAAAATTTTGTGTATATAACGGCTAAGCATGTTTCACTCATATTTTATATAATTTGTTTTCTTCGTTAGGTCGCTAGACGAAACGATTTAATATTGTCATTCGACAAGTTGTTTGTCTCAGAAAAGTAAAGTATAAATTAATAACAGCAATGATTTTTATATAAATTTATACAATAATTCGAGTACTTTTATTATTTCCGATTTGAAGTACCGTATACCGTATTGTGCCCAAGGTTTAAGATTATTATTTGCCCTTGCAAACATACGAGTATTCTTAAGCAATATTTAAAAATAACTTACATGATGACGCGTAAAATTTTGAAGACTAAATCATAGTTTAGATTTGGCGAATGCACCACTGTAACAATGCACAGTTACTTTTTTATTTTGTTTTACTTGTTTTTTATTTACTTTTTTATTGTAAAATTATATACAATATGTTATATGTCTACACTTTTTCGAATGTCGAATTATTAAAGTGAATATGTATTATTAAAAAAAAATAAATATTATTGAAATTGTTTTAAAACACTCAGCTACAACAAAAACACGATACAAAACAATACTAAGTAGGTGAGCATGATCGGAAAGTTTTTCTTGCCACGAACTTTGAATATTTACGGAATATGCAATATAAACGCTTTTTAGTTTCACGTACTGCGCACGCGTACGCACTTCTTTTTCATTTAACATGCGTCAATACGAAGTAAAGGTTTAACGAATACTAAATGGAGATAAGTTTAGATGTTTATTGCTCTTCTCACTCAATCATTAATACATTAATATTATGACTAAAACCGGTATTACTTATTTTTCAATCTCAATTCAAACTATATATATGTTTAAAGAGAACTAAATTATTGGTAGAAAATTTGTCTGATTAGCTTATACAGTTTTCTCTTTATTTTGTAGTTTATGTTTTGTTTATATATTTATTTGTAGCACAACAAAACGCAAAACGAAATTTATACGTTTTTCAACTAATTTTCTTGAGGGTTATATGAAAAATTATGGTATATTTTACACATAGATGTTTAATAAATATATCTTAATTATTACTATATCAACGTGGAAGGGGTTTGTATTAGACCTTTAAGAGATAATTTGGCACATCGTTTTAGAATATCATATGAATCACTTGATTTTTAAGGACTTTTAAGACCTTCAAACCCCATTCCGGGAGGATCATTTGTATGGGAGTATCTGAAATATTGGACTGCAAGAGGTCAATTTCAATAGCCAAATAATAATATTTACCAAATTTCATCAAGATATCTCAAAAATTGCAGTTTGTTGACTGTTCACAACGTTTGCATGGACAGCCAGACAGACAACAAACGGACGGGGAACAACGTTAAATCGACTCAGAAAGATATTCTGACTCGAATGGTATACATAAAGGTCGGGGTAATACAGTTTTTACCGAATGCTACAAACATAAGCATAAACGCATTATACCCAAGCAAACTTCGGTGGCTCAGAGTATAAAGTAGCAAATTATAAGCAATCTGGCATCATTTCATTAATGTAAATGCAAGACTGTAAATTTAGCACCACCACAACATAGTTTGTACATATAATATTTGTTGTTGTAACAGCTGGAAATAGTACATTTATCAATTTCGGTTCATGTTGTTGCTCAACTCCAGGCCTAGGAATCTGGCAACTTCGACTGGTTGGATTGGACTGACAGTTGAATAGATGTCATGTATCATGTGGTCCTTGACCACATGTAGGACATAGGTTTGGGATGACACGGTCAATATGTGACCAGAAAGCATTGCGCCTATTACTCCATCCCGATCTCAGTTGTGCCAGAACTACTCTTGTTGATCGCGGTAAATTCTGTTCATTGTCTGCAGTGGGTGGTAGGCGGTTTCCTAGCACGACATTCATACGGTAGCTTGAAACCGCGGAATTTTAAGACTCTCTGTGAATGTCGTTCAAAGCTGTCATATACCAATTTTGATCTAAAGGATTTTGTATATATTTTTGTATGTTATGTTCGTATATACGAATATCCTTTCTAACATGCTTCGGCGGTAACTCCAATTGTGTAATATTGAATTTGGGATGGTTTCTCCGATGACGTCCTAGAAGGAACTGCTTACTTAGCATTTCATTATGTTCCTTTATTGGAAGGATCTTTGTTTTCTCATGTAGGTGGTGAATTCAGGATATTTGTATACAGACCGTTATGGTTCTTAATGCTGCATTTTGACAACTTTGGATATTTTTCCACTGCGTATCACATAGCGATGGTGTCCACACTGGAGCAGCATAATTCGCCACTGGCCGCAAATCGTTTTATATGTAGCCAATAAGGTTTCTTTACCCATACCCCAAGTACTACCGGATAAAGCCTTGAGGACCTCATTTCTACTTCGCATTTTGTGCGTGATTGTAGTAGCACGTGCTGAAGAAGTGAATAGGCTATCAAATGTAACTCCCAAAATTTTTGGGTGGTTAACTGTCGGAATTTGTACTCCATCGACAGTGATGCCTAAATTCATATTTACCTCTTTTGTCCAGGTGGTAAAGCGTGTTGCAGTTGATTTCGCTGGTGAATGTTTCAAGTTTCGTGCAGTGAAAAAGTTGTGGATTTCGCTGAGATAACCATTTACCAAACCACATAAGTCATCAACTCTATGGCCCGTAGCCGTTATCGTACAGTCATCTGCATATGTTATCACCTCTACTCCGGGTGGAGGCGCTGGGAATTTCGAGAAGTAGAAATTAAACAGGAGTGGTGAGTGCACACCGCCCTGCGGAACTTCTTGCTTAACTCTACGGGATTTTCACTTTTTGTACCGAAATTCGACAAATGACTGACGTCCACTCAAATAATTCACAATCCATCCCTTCATATTGTTCGATAATGTGAACTGCAGGATGTCCTGGAAGAGAACCGTATGACTTTCCTTATCAAACGCTTTTGACAGGTTAAGATCTACCATGATTGTAAGTTCACAAGGTTTTTGTTGATTCAAAACATGCGCGATTTGAGTGGTTATGGCTGTTAATGCTGTTGTTGTGCTGTGCATTTTGCGGAAACCATGCTGGTAGTGAGCTGTTGTAAGATGACAGTTCAGCTGAGGGAGGAGAAGAGCCTCAAGAGTCTTTGCGACAGGAGACCAGTGGGAAATCGGCCTGTAGGATTGTCCCTCATTCGCATCTTTCCCAGGTTTTAGAATGGGAATGACTCTACTCATTTTCCAGGCATTGGGTATTAACAGGCTCTGCATTGACAATTTAAAAACCATTGTCAAGTACTCAACTCCCCGCTCGCTAAGGTTCTTTAACATTAGCATCGATATTCCGTCGGGGCCAATCGCTTTAGATGGTTTAGCCGCGTTGATGGCCTCTGCAACTTTAAGAGGTGTAAATAATGGTGGTGAGTCCATGACTGGAAGATTGTGAAGTTTGCGAAAAACACTTCTTTTCGCCTTATCTATCTCCGGATGCTCAATAAATTGTCGGCAAAAAGCTCGCGAGCAATCCTTAGGGTCGGAAATGGTTTTATCTGCAAACTTAATCGCAACTCTATCATCCTTCTTCTTGGGATTAGATAGAGATCGGACAATCGACCACAATTTATTTACACCAGTATTTAGGTTGCATTTGCTAAGGTGATCTAACCATTTATTCCGCTTGTCCACATTTACCAACCTGCTGATTTCACTGTTCAGCTGAGCAATCCCAGAGTCGCTAGTGTTGATATTGCGGATATCATCACGCTCATCTGCTTCGGCAGGGAAGTGCGCACGTACTACGGATATTCTCCCTGATGGCACAAAGCGAGCGACTGCTGCGTTGGTGGTTTCGCGGAACTTCCCTTCGGCTATTCTTACATTTGAGGGAACAGGTAGTTCACCAAAGCGGCGGTCGGTAAATTCTCTGAAACTGCGCCAGTCTGCTTTCTTTTGGTTCATGAATGTGCGGCGTTCAGAGACGATAAGGTTGCTTCAAGGAAATGATTATGGGTAGGTGGTCTGATTCCAGAGATACTAAAGTTTGCAGGTTGTACAGTAAATCACACCAGCACTCGCTAATGTTATATCTGGCGAACTAGCGCAAGTGCCCATAATCCGTGTGGGGGATTCGTATATTTGACATAGAGAAACAGGCTTTAAATAAAATTAGTTATATTTTTGACTATAACTTTTTTTCTACTGAACCGATTTTGATGATTAGATAATAAATTACATACAGCCTAATATTATGGAAAATTTTAAAATTGACATTTTTAGAAAAAAATTTGTCTTTAAATTAGAGAATGCCATAGAATTGGTCTATATATTCTATATACTGAACCGATTTTGTTGATTTCAAATAGGAAAGTTCCCAGTACTATAGAAAATACTCAGGCCAAATTTCATTAAGCTTTGTTACATACATTACGGAGTTCGAAATGATTCCTTCTAAGCGTTGCACATGGAATGACAAAGTTTATATATTCTCTTCACCACTTGAGGTGATGGAGGCTTCAAAATTATCGGATAGGGCATGGAAGAGGAAAATCACCCTTACATACAAAACATTTAATAGTGTAACTTTTTAATACTTCTTTTAATTCCAAATGGCTTTAACTGCTCTGCTGGAAAGGAGTTTTGACAAATATCTTTATCATTTAAAGTAAATATTCTATACTTTTCTAATTTATTTTTTTCTCAAATTGTAGTTGTGAAGGAAATTTAAATTCACCCTCTGATCTAAAAATGATAAAAATAAATTAAAATACATGTCCTTGAAGGAAGATTGGCATAATCTATAACATTTTCACCCAGGGACCTTTGGTACTCCTCTTATATAGGAGCGTTTTCATAGTTTAAATTAAAATTATCCACTAAATAAAGCAGTTCTCTCTTTTGCTATATAGTAATATATATTTACTTTACAAAACTTACATTAAAACAATCAAAATTGTAGACGAAATCATAGAGAACACGGTAATTTATTATGACTAAAAGGTTTTTTTCAAAGCGTGGTTTTCGATGATGGCATTACTCTTTCTAAGTTAAATTAAGTTAAAGCTACTTACTATATATTAGTAATTTTCATTTTAAAAGCTGTGGGACCTTAATGAATAAAATCGACCAAATGATAATTATACCAAGAAGAAATCATATTAAAATCTCAGTCGATTAGCTCTCTGAATGATTTTGTCTTAATTATATATTATTGTCCTGAGAAATTTCATTATAAAAATAGTTACAGACCCCATCTGAACCAAACTCATTAAAAAATCATTTGGAACAATGACTGTTACAAATGGTTAATTCAATTTCTATGTATTTTAGTACGCGGATATTTTCTTTAGTGGACACTATAAATGGGAGATTAGCACTCCCCTTACATCTTGGCACATAGATAATGTCTAAATACCAAATAATAATATATACTACCAAAGTTTCTGATTATTTCAGCGTTCTCTGAAAATTTCAAAAACACCCAAAACTGATTTGCTGAAAAAGACTTGAGACAAATATCTTCCTTTGTATTCCGATAATTTTGAAGCCTCCATCACTTAAGTGGTAAAGAGGATATATAAACTTTGTCATTCCATGTGTAACGGTTAGAAGGAATAATCTCAAACTCCGTAATATATGTAACAAAGCTTAATGAAATTTGGCCTAAGTATTTGCTATAGTCCTGAGAAGTTTCCTTTTTTAAATTAAAAAAATCGGTTCAGTATATAAGAATATATAGACCGATATCTAAGGCATTCTCTAATTTAAAGCCAAATTTTTTCTAAAAATGTCAATTTTAAAATTTTTCCATAATATTAGGCTGTATGTACTTTATTACCTATCCAAAATCATCAACATCGGTTCAGTATAAAAAAATAATAGTCAAAAATATAACTAATTTTATTTAAAGCCTGTTTCTCTACGTCGAACGAAAAATCAAACGAACGAAAGCCAGTCAATCGTATTCGTGTAAAATTGGGTTTCTCTATATACGTTTTCAGAAGTTTAAGTAATACCAAATTTTAATTTTTTTAGGTCCTACATTTTTTCCAATAAAACAGTTTTTTGAAAAATTTTAAAGCTCAAAGACAAAATTTTAAAGCTCTCGCTCTAATAATTCTTTGATATTCAAAGGGATAAGGTCCAATATTTTTTGAAGCAGCATTTGGTTTGTACGGGGACTGTCCTATAATTTTCTCGGCAAAGCTATCCCGGAGTTTCGCCGAAAAAATCGATGTTTTAAATGTTTTCACATTTTTTGCAATAATTTATTTGACACTTATCGAAATGAAAATGTTTTCTCTTTTATTGATGTTATTGTTGTTGTAATATGTCCGCCTGTTAAGAAAATTTTGACATGTTATAGTCGTTAACAAATTTAGTAACGAAATGTGTACAGAATTAATTGATAATTGAAAGATTTAAGTGAGTCCACGACTATAAAATTATCACCAAATGCATAGATTTTAGCGACCAGTGGAAATTAATTTTGTCTTATCCAAAAGCTTAGTGTACATTTTTTATATTCAATTAATAAATTTATTTAATTTAATAGTAGACAACTACATTAATCTTATAATAAACATTTAAGAAGACACCAATGTTAGTAAAACTTATGTATTATTTATATGTATGTGTGAAAGTGCACATATGCAATAAATAATTAAAATATATAAAATAAATATATATATATATATATATATATATATATATATATATATATATATATATATATATATATATATATATATATATATATATATATATATATATATATATATATATTACGAAGTTAAAGAACGGGTTTTACACGAGTTTTTAAGGATTTTAACATTGGTTATAAACAATTTATCAACAAATAAGAAGTTTTACGACTTATTTACAAATTATTACAATTATTATTAATTGGACAACAATGTCCATAATTATAATGTATGACCTTTTATTTTCAAAAAAGTGTTCAATTTTGTAACACTGATCGCACAATACAATTCAATTTGCCACATTTTTTCATAGTGCTGTAAGTAAAATCCAGTTCAGAATTTCTCAAGAATTTACAAAAAAATTGTAAATTCAATTCATTAACATTATAGTAAATTAATTTTTAACATATTAAAAATAAAATTTAGATTAATTCTTTATTTTTCTGTTTAGACTTTTATTTCTGCACTTTTCAGCATGTATGAGAATTCCACTAGATGTACCGAAGGTGGAAACTTTTATATCAAATTTTCCATCCAAACTAATTACTTGAGCCATTAATTTGGCTTGATCGATTGTTGATTCACTTAATCTTTAAAAAAGGAGAGAGTTATGGTATTTTGTTTTATTTATTTTGAAATTATTTCATATTTAATTTGTGTACAAACTTGATTTCGATTTCAAATCCTTTGAGATCAGTTACAGCATTGCCTATAGCAGAAATTTGGTCTTCTTTTTTACCAGCTAGACTTAAACCCATCCATCGTAGAAAAGATAAAGACGAAAATAAGCATTGAATAAATATTGATTCAGATCGCTTCTTTTTAAGTCGATCTAAAACTAATATTCCATCGATATTTAGATGACTTATAGGACTATTACGCAAAGCCTTTCTAATAGTTTTAATAGATTTCTGCATTTCGTCGAAATGAATGACCCAGTTGCACATTTTTAACGTATTTAATAACCTAAAATTATTATAATAATTTATTATTACATTTTTAGAAACACAATGTGTTATTCCAATAAATAAAATAATGTCTATATTGTAGACGCATTATTTTAATTTCTATTTCATTTATAATAATTTTATAATAATTAGTTTTTGCCATAATATCTGCTGAAAATTTGTTTTAACAGATCCAAATATGTATGTATATGAAAAAAAAAATTGGCATGGATATACATCTTACCGATAAGTACATATAACGAATAATTCGACATTTGCAGTTTGGTGCAATAGTTCGGCAATGATTTATGTTTTTAATAAATGGATTTCTATTTATGTCGACCTTTTTAGTAAAACAAACATTTGTTTGTACTTCTGAATATTACCATGAGTGCTCTTTGTAAATAGCACAGAAAAAAATATTTAATTTTATTTTAAGATTGCGAAACTTTTTCATATTATTAAGGAAAGAAAGAAACGTGAGACGTTTGCTCCAAGATAAAATATTTCGGTTAGTGGTAAGTTAACATTTTTTCCAAATTAAAATTGATGATTTAAAACATAACATGCGATAAAAATAAAAAAGTAAATTTACATATATATTTAAATGATAGTTGAGGAAGTTTAAAAAGGTAATTTAACCCGAAAAATATTAATAGCTCCTTAAAATGGTTATGTTTCGTCCTAAAAAGTATGAAAAAACTGTAGAAACTTAGACTATAATGTTTGTTTTTTAAGAATAAAGGATAGTTCAAAATGTTGATTACAAATAAAAAGATAAAAACAAAATAAATATTATATTCCGCTATGCCGAATTTTCAATACCCTATATCACAAATTCGTGTAAAGTTAATACGATAGGTTCCGTAGATATACATATATACACATACAATCACAAATGTATATAGTATATAACACTGAAACATTAAATGAGTAATAAAATTAGTTATAGTTTTGGCTATAACTTTTTGTCTACTGAACTGACTTTTTTCTACCAGACCAGATTTCATTGAGCTCTGTCAATCTTTGTGGATGTGAGCAGAAAGACAGATTGAAGGAAATCGACTGAGATTTTCATTTGATGCAAGAATATATACATTATGGGATCTGAAATAATTCGTTCTTAAGATTACACACGAAATGACAAAGTTAATATATTCTCTTCATCACTTGCTTGTTATAATCTCAAAACTGTTTTCCGGGAAGGGGTCTTATATGGGAGCTATAGCAAAATATAGACCAAGATTGTTCATATTTATAATACATTTTTATATACTATTGATATTGTAATTGATTGGAATTGATATTGGAATTGATATTTATTTAAATATTTTATAAACTCAACCCCGATATTTATTTAAATATTTTATAAACTCAAACCCGTTTTCCGGAAAAGCGCGTTATAAGGGAGCTATATGAAAATATGGACCGATATAGGGCAAATTAATATAATATCTTCAGAAATTTAGCAAAATAATTGCAATAGAATTGGTCCAATAGAATTGGTCTTTATTTATTAGTTTAATAAGGTGATAACTGTTTTCGGTGAGGGGCCTGATACATCAAAATATCGACCGAGATTGTTGTAATTAAAAATTTATATTAAAAATAGTTAAACAAATCATTATACCGAATTTCAATGGAAATAGTCTCAAACCCGTTTTCCGGGAAGAGGCGTTATATGAGAGGTATATCAAATTATGGACACATGTTAATAAAATTTATAAAATATATTTAAAATAGTAAAAAAAAAATAATTGTGCGAAATTTCAATGGAATTGGTTCAAATTTAAGAGTTTTATAAGCTATCACTGAAATTCCGGGAAACGGCCTTATATGGGAGCTGGGTCAATTAATGATCCCAGAACAATATGGCTTCTTATTTATTGTATCAAAATAAGTATATGTAAAAAATTTCAGAAAATTATCTTAAAAATTGGGTGTATCAAAATTTTGCATATTATAGCCTATAACTTGTTTCCAGTTAATCAGATTTTGATGATCTTTTGAGGTTGTTTAAGATATCAGTTTATAACCTCCTTGCTTATAAACCGATAAAGCTGGTTTTAAATAGCAAACTGCTTAGGACAATAACAAACGATGTGACCAAATTTCATTGAATTCGGACAATATATATATATATATATATATATATATATATATATATATATATATATATATATATATATATATATATATATATATATATATATATATATATATATATATATATATATATATATATAATATATATATATATATATATATATATATATATATATATATATATATATATATATATATATATATATATATATATATATATATATATATATATATATATATCAAAATATGATCTGGACAATAATACTTAAGATGTGAACAAAACAATTTAGAAAAAAGTTCAAATTTTTAGTTGTAGCAGTAATAAATTTTTTCCTATAAGAAAATATCGATTTATTAAGAAAAAGTTAAAATCACACATTTGATTATATTGAAAAACGAAATCAATATTGAAGCACTGAAATTATTTTTAAATGGAAAAAATTTTAACACGAAAAAACTCAATTCATAAATGATAACTTACCCGAAATGTAAATGAAGAATTTGAAAGAAATTTGTTATAGTTTTATCATTTAAAATTAGTGCAGAGAAATGAGTAGTTTCAATCCCCGATCTTGCAGGTGAAGATAGATCAAGTTCTCGTAGACACGGAAAACCGCTAATGAATTTCAAAAGTTGAGGCCCTCGTATGACGGATAAATCTGGTAAAATAATTTGAGCTCCTGATAATTTTAGAACTATAACTGATCTGCACTCAAATAGATTTATAGCTTTTAAATCTGGTTTTATAAGACTTGTATATAGACGACAATTTGCTAAACTGAATTCACGAATTGAAGTGAGTGATAAAAATGCTCGTACAGTTGATAAGGTCTGTACATTCTATATGTGAATAAAATTGTATTTGTTTACACACAGTATAGTCGTAAAAACTAAAACTTACCTCTACTCTAAGTGACCAACCGTCAATGCTGAGCAATCGTAATGCCGAACAATTTGTTAAGGCCCTTGCACACATTGCTATAACAGTATCATCTAAATTTAGTCTTTGAGAACCAATACTAAGCATTTGTAGACAGTGCGATTCACTTGCTCCCAATATCGAAGGCAAAATATCACTTATTCGTGATAAGCCTTCTAATTTTAATGTGTGTAAAGTGTTCGAAATACGAACAGTTTCTCCCAAGCACATTGAATCTTCTAATGTGAATTGTGCCTTGCTCAAATCTAAACCATGAAGGTTAGAATAATTGTCTCGTTTTACAACAAAAAGATCGTGCAATGCGCCAGAGTTATGGGGTACACCATCACATGACGATGTTGGATACCAAATTTTTGATACAACTGATTCACAGGAACGTTTTTCAATTGTGTGATTTATAGGTTGGCGGGGTAATGTGGCAGATCTACCTAATGATGACTGCGGAACGAATATTCCTCGCGGCAAAGACGAAAATACACCAGGAGCATATGCTTTAGGTGAGGGAACTCCTGGTAAAGAACCTTGTTTAATGAGACATGATGTTGCAGTACTGCTTCCACTTCCTGAGCCTATAATAATATTGTATGAAACCTTTGATAAATATTACAAAATTTTTACCCATACTTATGCCGCTAGATGATGGAGGATCATCCCTTGCTCCCCAACATGATGGTAGTGACAAAAAATTTATTGGCCTCGATTTCACTAAAGAAGCTAAAGTGGATACTGCTCCCCTTTCACAACGCAAATGTGGAAGGGAAAGTCTATTTAAGTTTGGACAATTTTCCAAAGCCGTGCATATTTGCACAAGTTGGGAGGTACAGAGTCCCAGATCGAGAAGTAATGAATTCAGTTTAATTTGAAGTGGTAAGGATCTGCATAGTGCGGCTACAACGGATTGCAACTTCAATATAGGTGGATCCTCTTCAATAAGTGTAATAACCAATTCAAAATTTTCTAGTTTTGGTTTTAACAACAATTTTGATACACAATTCGCCAAATAGCTAATTTCAGAATCCTTCACATCCATTTCAATGAGTGAAGATAAACGCAATGTTAAAACGCTTTCATTACGAGTCATTGAATCTAGAAATATATCTAATGCTTTTCTCGTCTCTACTAAATTTTGTTTTTCAAGATGATAAATTAATTCCAAATTTTTAAGAGTACATGTTGAGCTCTTCAATGCCATTCCCCATCCCATAAGATCAGATGTTGTAGATCTTACTTGAACCCAAAGAGGTTTTGTCTCCAATGGAGAAATTGGAGGATTTTTAGATATGCCTAGTATATCGCATAGAGCTGCTATATTTTCTTCACTTTGTGTTCCAGCCAATGCCAATGAAAATACTATAAGTGGTGAAAGCCATAGTGGAGTTAGTTTAGAAAGCAATACATGGGCTTGATCTCCTAACATTGACATGGAATATTTTAATACTTTAAGAATATCCTCATCTAATTCGTCACTTATAGCAAGTCCTGTTATTTCAGCTGATAGCACTCCAGGCTTATACACCAATGAAGCAATAAATTTAGCAGCTAGATATTCCAGCATTCCTTCACATATTGGATAAAACACGTAATCTTCTTTCCTTTTTGCAGTTTTTCCAAATAAAATATTTTTTTCAAAACAATCTATTATACTAATAGTCGCAGAGCAATATGTTTTCATTTCAGACATTGTTATATATGCACGTTTTCTTTTCAAACAAAATAATGCCAGACGCCCCAGTTCAGATACAGTAGTTGGTAACACTTGTGTTGAGACGCAGTTAAAAATTGCCTCAATAATATCGAGCTCTTCTTCTGGTAAATGGCCATTGGAATTTTCGTAAATGGTAGTTACTGCAAGACAAGCTAATGGTGTTCTTATAGCTTTTCGAAGATAATTGCCTTCATGCAATAAATTTATTAATCGGGACGGCCCTCCCCAATGACCTCCTTCCAATATGGATGCTGATCTTCCCCATGATAAGCCTTCATACATAACGTGTCTTTGTACTATTGGCATTAGTTCAGAACAATTCGAGCAATTAGCTAATATAATGATTCGTGCTTCTGGAAACAATTTGCCATCTAATAAATCATGTACATCCGACGGAAACTGACATTTAAAACCATTGATATTTAAACCCATACCACCTTCAGAAACACTCCCTTTTAATTTTCGCGGTGACAAAGGATGACTACTCAAAGAGTTTAAATGTTTTTGGCTTGTATATCCATCTAAAATTATAAGTAATTTTGGTCCCAAGGCTTCTAAAGATCTCCATACACCACAAAATCCACCAGGTATATTATGAAAAGGATTTAAAGAACCCTTCGGTAAAAGTTCCTTAAAATAGTAATTGAATTATTTAACATGTAATTGACGCATATAAAATTTTAAAAAGATCTCACATTCTTATTCACTTTTGTCATTCCTCATAGAAATTTAACGTGTATTTGTAAGAAAATTTTTGTTATAACCATGTATCGATCATTTGCCTAAAGGTAGACGTAAAAATCTACTTTTTCAAGAGACACATTTTTCGGTATTCATGAACGAAAACATAAATACAAAAAATAATTCTTTATTTCCAACAATAATCAATATATTATACAATTTGTGCAACTAATATGACTAGTTGATTTGCGAAAATGTGTCAAACTGATTATTTACTATAAGTTGAAACTGAAGATTTTTGAGTTATGACGATCTGGCAGCAAATGATCGATATGAAAAATGAATAAATATGATAACAAAATTTTATATTATGGTTGTTACCAATTCGTATTTGTTACCTTTTCTAGAAAATGTGCAAAGCTCCTCTTAAGTTCTAAAAGTGGTATAAATAAAGTCAATCCAACAGAAATCCCTTTAGATGGCCACATGGGGCCTTTAGACCAAGCATGTAATATTCTCAAACCAAGGTTTTTACGCGATGTCCATGACGGACATTCTACCAAGCATCTCCTTGGAGCCTCTAAGTAATTTCCATCTTTCGTTTGGATTGAAATGAGCAATTGGTCGACAGTCAAATAATCATTTATTCCATGCGAATTTAGATTAAATCGTAATTCAGGTTCAAACCGGACGATGGAAAGTGCATCACATGTTGTTTGTGACGACCATTCGGGCAGTTTTTGTTCTTTAAAGGCAATTTCCTGGTACATATTCTTTAAATAATCTGCCAAACGATTCTAAAAAAAAGAACATAATTTATTATTTTCACATCAAATTTCTAAACCAAAATAATAAGTAACACAACATTGCTCGTTATAAATGGTAGTTACAAACAATTATTGGACGGTCCTCGTATAATTTGGTTTTATGATGTTTCCTTAATGGTGTAAAAACTATTATACTAACATTTATATGAGATCTAAGACCCATTTGCTCCAATGATGGTGTAATAGGAAACAAGTACGACTATTAGCTTTATTTTAAAGCTATAAAGCTATATATTATAGCAACATGGATAGCATGAAAAAGAATTTTAACAATCTAAGTGTAATTTCCATACTATGAACGGATCTGTTAAATACAGAGAAAAAATATATTCCTGTTTTTCTAACCATTTGCGAAAATAAAATTGTAACAGCTTTTTTAATATTTTATAATGAACATTCTAAAATAAATACTTCTTATATTGGTAATATCCGTACCTGTGAATCGATTTGTACATCTGGGGCTGTAGAAGGTGGTCCAGGTGGTGATGGACATTCCAATGATGCATAGGAACCCGACAGTTCATCATTTCTTTTATATATATTAGTTGGTTTTGGCTGATAAATCTAAAAACATAACAAATCAAATTATACAAGTTATTCTATCACATTTGTTACAATCCCATCGGATCATCTAAATAAATGGGAATTTAACTATTCATTTTATCTATCATCAATAAGTAATGATTACGTTACAAAATAAAAGGTCAAAATAAAAACTCAAATTGAATTTTTCATAGTTTGCAACATTCGGCTCTTACGAATTCCTCCATTACAACCAATTTGAATATAACTGTATAGATATTTCACATTGTGGTGAGGTTATGCAATTTTTTCTCTATATATATTTAATGTTAAAAAATAAAAATTTCATTTAATTTTTCAAAAATTAAGGTATTTAAGTTAACGATGTGATATACAAATTGAAAACGTTTAGAAAATATATCATTGATGGGGGTAATTTATTATTAAAAAATATAAAATTATATTTTTTCATTACAATTGTTTATAAAATATAAATTTCATTATTTATAAATTTATTTCAAAAGGCTTCTTGATTCATGTTTTCTTTTTTTGCTCTTCAAAAGATCGGATCTTTTAAAGAGTTTAAGTTAGGAGCCGACAGAGAGTACATAGAATAAATATTTACTAATTTGAGCAAAAAATGTCTTTTACTCAAGGTGGAATCAATTACAATATGTTTATTGAATGAAATAATTTAATTGTTTCAACTTTTTCACTGAACTTTTTTCAGTGTATTTTAAAAATTATCCGACCACACCATCACTTTAATGACGTGAGCAAACAGACTGAATGAAACGTACAGCATGTACACAAGAAAAAGTAAAGAGACGTTCATGTTCACCTTATTTTCGACCTTTGGATAAATTTTAATTAAGTAATAGTTTTATTTTGTATCACTCTTCGATAAAAATTTAATTCTAAAAATGATATAAATCAAGTATTAAGATGTGTTTACCTTTGTTGCATGAATTTTTGTGCTTGTATATACATATTTAATATGAGCGAGTTAAAAAATAAAACGCTTTTGTTTTATTCTTTACTGCAAAAAGAGGAAAATATATTTTCTATTGTGATCGGAGTAAAATAGAAAAAAATAAAGATGAAATTTTAATGGGAAAAGTTTTATTTTTTTAATATTCGCTAATGAAGATTAAAAATAAAGATTTTAATCCGAGTTTTTCAATACTTTGGTTTTTATAAAACGAATGATTGTTTATTATAATGAAAATAATATTTTAACAATTGTTTGTATTTCATTATCATTATTTAAAAAAAAATATTTTACAAAACAAATCATTTTCATTAAATTATAGTAAATTGTTTATATTGATAATGAATTTTAATTATATAGAATTTTAAAATATAATTTCGATTTAAGATTTAATAAATGTTTTATACAAACGTAGTATTCTTTTGCGACTAAAGTAATGAATTAGAATTTTTCTTAAACTGGCCGAAATATATATACATTTTTGCGAAATATAAAAATAAGATAAATTTAAAATCTCCAAAAAAAGTTGTTTAAGATAAATATATCCTCGATGATTTATGGTATATGAAAACCAGTGTGTTTTTTATATAAAGTTTTCTCCAATTTTTTAATAGATTTAAGTTTCTTAATATGTTCAACCCATTGCTAAAATTTATATCGCATAACTATTGAAAATAAATATTTAATTTTAGTGTCAAGGATTTTAACAAATATTTTACTTTGCGAATGTTTCGTTTTTAGATTCTATTCAATTTTTTTTTTAAGTTTGAATCACATGTCCAAATCGATATTTGTAAATAATTTTATAACTTTTTAACAGTTAGCAATATCATCATGAAATTTTACACAATAAGAGCTAAGGTGTTTCTGAGGTGATCTACAAGAATACATGATCCTTTCTGGTTAGGGGCATAGTCAATGTTGGCAACCTCGGGTGTTTATTTTGCATATATAGTCTTTGTATATATAGTTTCCGAAATATTCATCCGAATAAATTTTAACCAATTTATAGTCCCGTTTTTTTAAGATAGCGGATCTACTAATGGTCCTAAAAAAATTGTGTAGACTAAATCTGGTCACAGGCAAACCCTATCCATACTTTGTAAATTAAAAAAATGTTTGTTTTTAAGTTCTTAAATGACAAAGCGAGAATCATCTTTAAAAATGTTCTCAATATATATTTACATATTCAATTCAATACATACATAATAAAATTATGCTGTTCTTTCTATAATTTTTATACAATTTTTTCACAATTTCGTTGCTCTTAACCAACTACAATTTTCTTACTGTTTTAATTTGTAAACATATCAATCATATTAGTATTCAATAAATCAATGTTAAAAATGTTAGTATTTTATAAAACGTCGATATTCAGCTGCAAAGAAAATGGAAAGCAGCGGAAATTGGAAGATGTGTTTGTATTGTAAATTATATATTTTGTGTTTTGTTTGTCATAATGGTTTAGTGTAGGAATAGTATTAAATTGCAGTGACTTTTGTACGTATGAAGTCATTATTTAAAAATAATTTATTTTGACATACCCATGGACCTTGGTCCCAATAGCCATCATAAATGCCATCAGCCCACTGTGATTCCAGTGGTAGCTCCGGTTCAAGTGACCACTCATGTTTTTTTTCGCTTTTTGGTTTCAACGAATCCCCTCGGGGACAAATAAGTACCGACTGCGGGCAACCTATTTTGGCTACTAATATTCTGTTTTTATATTCTATTCAACTAAAATATTTGTTAATTATCTACATCTATAAATTTAATTATGAAAATTTTTTTTATACTATATTTCGACATGGCGAATCTATTGCATTAGACAAAACACTTGTATGAAGATGTTGATTACTCCTATTGCAAATAATGATCTTGTTAAAAATTTTCATTAAATAAAGATTATCAGCATAAACATGAAGTAATTTTCAAAACGGAGCGGATGGATAGACGCAAAGACACGCAAGAATAGTAGTCCAGACACACAAGAATATTCCAATTAGTTTTATCGTTTTAGCTATAATTATGCTTGCAGTGTATTAATAAGCCAACTGTTCAATATATTTCTAATTAAAAACAAAAATAATAATAACCTATTTTTTCTCATTTCTTAATATTATTAATTAAATTTAAAAAATAACGATTTTTAGTAAATTGTCCTTTCACCTTTTAAATATTATATTAGAATTTTTCAATAAAATATTCAATATTGTTTTTTTTTTCATTAGTATAAAATATCATGTCTGCCTTTAAATTACGGGAAAAATGTGTAAGAATTATGTTAATTAGTATTACTGGTAAGAATGTTAGTGATTTTTTGGAAATACGTAAAAAATAAAGTTTCTTGAAACTATAGTTGTTTTCTGAGTCAAATATTTTTTTTACATTTTGTACATGTTGTTTAAAAAACAAACTACCATTAAAAACACTCAGTTTATTTACTGGTTAAGTTTTTTAATACAATTTTTAGATTTAAGATTCAAATATTTAAAACAAATGAAAACAACATTTATTTTTAATAAAATTATCACTTGAAAAACAACATTCTAAAGTAAATAACAAATTCATTTATTTTAAATGAAAATGTAAAAGAAATTATATTTATTTTAAACGTATTTTTCTATTGCTTTTACCTAAATAATTTTTTTGATGTAAAAATCATTTTTGTATATTGGGTAATTATACATGTCGAAAATTGAAAAGTCATTTTTATAAAACCCGACTGGAATTGTGATATTCATATGAATAATAATTGAATAAAATATCCCTAATATTTTTCGGGATTTATGTTAAATAATTTCCGAAGTTAGAGTAAAAGAGACAATGTCAGAAATTTAAAATTTTAAAAAAGAATTAAGGACAAAAATATGATAATTTCTGTAAATTAAAAATTCTTTATAAAATTAAATTGCTTATGATATATTTATGACATAAGTCCTAAAAAAGCCACACCGGCAATGAAGTTGGTAAATCGATTAAATATGAGAATATATAATTGAAATGCAGCAGCAATAGCGTTTATGAGCTTATAAAACTTGTGGATACAGTGATAGTTAAATAAAGATCTGCAAAAATAACTTTCATATATTACTTAATGACGAACCCTTACAATTTCCACTTCCCAGAACAGACGGGACATAAAAGTATTAAATGTAAAAATTCATCTATTAAACTCACAATGTACGTGTACAAAAGAGCGCATTACATTAAAAACAATCACGGCTAAAAAATGTTATATTGTATTTATTTTCTTAAGCAAAATAACACTTAAATTAATACAACCTACGGGACAAAACTTCAAACAAAGTCATAGTTAAAAACATAGTTTATTTGGGATTGACTTAATCATAAAATGTTTAATAAAACTAAAAATTGCAAAAGCTAAAAAATATGAAATATGTCAACTTCTAATTTGGTGAACTCCATATACACAGGTAATTATGGAAATATTTCCCAGCTAATTTTATTTTTACACATGTTTATAATTTACACACACAAGCACCAACAAATATTTATTTGTATGTATGCATATATACAAATAGATAATAATAGATAATTAATCATATGAATATCAATGAAGAAAATTCTTTATTTTGAATTTAAAAAAAGAAGATTCGTTTAATGTTTACTTCAACTAATACAATTTTAAGATCAACTATTTAGTTTTAACTATCTAAACTAAAATTAAAATGAAAGAATTGAGGACAGTATTGAGTGCAGAAAAAACTAAACTCACAAACCGAACCGTTTAAGTAACAAAAATTTACTAAATATTCTGATTTTAAATGTATGTACTTATTACATAGTAATGCCATTTTGGTGCTTTTTTAATTCAATAAGAACCGTTTTGATTATACAATCAAAAACCCGTATCAAAAAATATGTAAAATTGTTATGTAGATATATTTTACCCTTAAGAGGATACCAGTGTATGGCCACGCTTATTTTTAATGATCCAATATAAAATACATAAGAAGCTTTAAATATTTTAAAAAATACAAATATACGCAAATTTTTTCTAATAATTTTTAATTAAAACTAAATCCAATTAACATGATAATATCAAGAACAAGAGTTTTTCTGAATAAAAATTTTAAACAAGATTTTTTAAACAACATTTCAGGCTGAATAAAATTTTACAAAAGCGTTTGAAGAAAAAATTAGCATTTACATTGACAATCTAATAGAAATCATATTGTGTGTGATTTTGGTACAAAATACATATACTTACAAAATATTATATATTACATTCATAAACAGTAGTTTTGCTATGAATGGTAAAAAATACTTTACATTTTGATAAATAATGTCTAGTTTATACATTTTTATATTCCGTCCATAAAATCTTAGCAAAACAAAAGAGGTCCCAGCCAAGCCTTGCAGTTCGTTTAAGTAAAATCACTTTGTTGTCCTCTTAAGAGTTAAAAATTAAAATTTAAAATCGTTTTAAAATTGATATTGATACTTTATATCAAGTTCTGTAAAATTTTATTGAAAAAACTTTACATAAGTGTACATGAAAATGTATTTTTTTTTAAATGGTCCAGGTTTTATACTAGGGATTACGTAGTGATGATATTAATTAAAATAAATTAAAATTTTAATGTATAACAATATATTTGATACAAATAGGAACAAACATAATTGAGAAAATTCAAATCAATAGTGGAACTTAACGCTTATCCAGTACTAGAACGCTCATGTATATTCCGAAAGAAATTAGAAACTATAAATTTACAGATTGTGCTAAGGTATCGACAAGATAAAAGTCAGCGTCATAAAAATGGCCTTGGTTAATCTTCAATTTTTGGCCAATTACTTAGGAAATAAAAGTGAGATCAAATTAAAACAGAATTTTGACGACAATTGGTCAATCGAAATGTATTATTAAAAATTCCTCCAAATATTCCATTTACTTTATTAACAAAACAACATTAATTAAATGGTCAATCGAAATGTATTATTAAAAATTCCACCAAATATTCCATTTACTTTATTAACAAAAAAACATTAATTAAATGGTCAATCGAAATGTATTATTAAAAATTCCACCAAATATTCCATTTACTTTATTAGCAAAAAAACATTAATTAAATAAAAAAATAAAACTAAACATTTACATATGAGTTAAATTGCAAAAACCCCTTTTACTTTTTATATGTATTTAACAAGTAACATGTTAATTTCTGTAAATATTTGAGCCAAAATAAAAGTAACAAAGTAAAAAATATGTAATAAATTTCAAGAAATTTTAAGGAATTGACAGCACTTTTAAAGTATTTTCTGCACAGAGAATATGGAGAGCACAGAAATATTGAGATGAATTGAACGCATGTCTTTATCTTGCTATAGGGATGTAAATAACAGGGTTTAATATTAAAAAAATTAAAATAATTTGTCCTTCGTTCGAAATATTAAAAAACTTTAATTTTCATAGGACTTTGTTCCAAGATGAAATAACAACATTTCATAAACTTAATAAATTTATTTGTATTGGTTTTTAATGGAAGTGACTTTTGAACTTTTCACAATTTTTAATTCCGTGTGTCACATAGCAAAGTATTGTATGCATTCTTAGACATCATATTCTGAATCGATTTTGTTATGTCCGTATGTTTTAGACATAAACACGCTAATGAAATTAATTAAAAAAGAATCTGCATGTTTGTTTGTTCAGCAATATACATTTTTTAGGTAAAGCGATAGAAATATATAATTAAGACATGTTCAGAAATTAAAGAAAAAAATCTGTAAATCAAAAATAATGGATTAAAATAAAACCTTGGTATCTCTTTATATTGCAATCATTTAGGGCATTATAAAGTGTAAGGATTATTTGATGAAGTTTGTTACAAATGATTATATTGATAAGGAATCATTATTTTTACTATACGTTGTATGTTTTAATTAGTTAAACTCTAGATTTATATGAAATAATGATATGTTCTATAAATTTATATAAATCAAACAAAAACCGGTTAACCTTTTTTAACATAAAACCGTATTCGAAGTAGATTTTTTGGAAAATCCTATTTTTTGAATAACTCAAAAACCGGTTTTATAAAAATGTCAGTAATATAAACGTAGTTATTATTAATAATGCTATTGTTACTTTTAAATTCAAATTTTATATATATTTAATATTACTTAAAGTTTTGAATTAATTGAGTTAATTAACATTATTACCTTTTCATGAATTATTGCAAAAAGCTGGCGAGTTTTGGGATTTTGTTGAAGTTGTAATTGAATTTGACCCTGATTGTTTATAGGTATATTAGAGAGTTTCTTTGACATTAATATATCATGCGTAATAGTTGTTAAATTTTTTTTGTCCAATTCCGTTAAAATGGAACTACTTGTTTGTAATTTAGTTGATGACGGTGGGGTGAACTTTTCACCGTAATCTTTGCTAATTTTTAAATTGTTGAGTGCTTTTGTCAATTCAGGACATAAAATCGTTTTTTCATTAATATTTCCAACGACATACGAATTGTTTTTAACAATATTATAATCGTCATTACCTTTTACGCGGTTTTTATCAAATTCTTGAGATCCATTTGAATAAAATAGTTGTTGTCTTTCTTTAAATTGAAAGTGTTCCTTTAAATCCTTTACACTCAGAATATGATTCAAACAACTATTTGATGAGTTTGATGAAGTATACGATGTAGGACAATAATATGGTGGCTTAGGATTTGTTATTGAGTTAAGAGAGATATCAATATCTTTAAATTGCGGTTTCAAAGCTAATCTTGATCCACAATGTGTCCTTGTTGATGAATTGTCTTTTTTAACCATACCACTTGATAAAGGTTTCCTTGGTAAAGACAAAGATTGTGTAGGCATTCTATAATGGTTACTTACGAAATTTTGATTTTTAAAGTTAGTGTGATATGATCTCCTATCATTATCTGAAACCTTCAGCGTATTTGCATATACAATTTTTAAGCTTGAAGTTTTCTTTGTTTCGGAATGGTTTGTATCCACTTGTTTTTTATAAATTGATTCCGTCTGATTGATTTTATATTCTGCTGGATATAAAAAGCATGATTATTAAAATTCACTTCACACATTTAGTATTCTTTGTAACAATTTCAAAGAATTTCAAACAACATAAATTAATACGACAAATGATTAAATTAATTCTACAAATTATCGAATGTGTTTAAATATAGTTTTATTTAATAAAAATAATGGATGAAATGTAGAAAAATACTGCGCGAAATAGTACGTTTTTATAAAAACGATCAAAAAAGTTCCAACTGATCGATTATATAATAAGATAATTAAATCATTTAAAAATTGGGAATTATTTTATTATAAATTACGTTAAAAAGGGAAGAAAGCTCAAAACAAATTGTTAATGATAAATTTCATATAAAATTTTTCGAAAATTATTTAATTTACTTCATTTTAAATGAAAGTGATTAGTCAAGATATGTTTAAGTGTTTTAAGAATAAGGGTCTAAACATTTAATTTTATGCACTTAAATATTTGAAGTCTTGAAATATATGAAATATAAGGAGATATAGTCGCGATATATATATATATATATATATATATATATATATATATATATATATATATATATATATATATATATATATATATATATATATATATATATATATATATATATATATATATATATATATATATATATATATATATATATATATATATATATATATATATATATCGACACTATATCTCCTTATATTTCAAAATTACAGGTAACTAAGTAACAAAAATATATCGTTCTTGTTGAAAGTAACCATTACCTGTAGATGATTTCATAACTTTATATTCAATATTTTTGCTGTATTTTTCATTACAATGCTCTTCCATTGATTCATTGCCACGCTGTTTACTTAACTCAAAAATTTTATCATTTGCAGCCATTTTATCAAAAGTGTCTAAAAAAAATTATTGTAAGGAATTATTAATCTTTTCATAAAAAATATAGTCAATTAATATATTTTATATATGCATCATACCTAACTATCTACGATTTTGCTGAAATCGCTAAATGCATTTTTTTTTCATTTTAACAAAATTGTATTTCTAATAACAAAATTGTATTTCTAATAAAAAATTAATTAATTATTAAAAACAATAACGTATGTTTCAGCAGTTGTATGTTAAAAATTAAAAAAAATATCGGAAGAATATTAAAAATGAATGCTATCTCACAATCAATACTGTTCTATTATTAAAATAATCAAAAAATTTGGATTACATGTATTTTTTTCTTCAGAGAAGATTATATAACGTTCTTATCTTTTTTTCTCAATTTTGATCTCATTTAGATATGATTAGATATTATTAGGTTTAATTAAACCTAGTTAAACTAAATAAAGATATGACATATTCTTCCATATACATACTTTGATACTGTACCGTTGATGATGGGTTAGAAAAGTTACTGCCACAACTTATGGTATTAAGAAGACCATCTAAAGATGTTGCATCTGTCGATATACACCTAAAGCCATCAATGCACACGTTAGAGTGAGTATTGATTCGATATTTTCTAAGAAAGAAAAATAAAAAAATAAAATGAACATCACGAAAATATATTTAATCTTTAATTTTATACCTTGTGTGGAACTGTAGATTCGTCACTTTCGTCGTTGCTAGAATATGTGCTGTAATAATATTCCTTTGGTAAAAATTTGTAATTTAAAAAAACAAATGCATTTTTCTCACTATGTCTATAGGAATATACTTTGCATCCAATTGGAAATTTTGAACGAAATGATGAATTCTTTTGTAATCTTCACATTATTTTTAATTAAAGAATTGAAAAATTAATTAACAACAGCAAAAATAATAAATGAATTCATTATAAACATTGACATAGAAAAAATCAGCGTAAAATTTATTAAAACAGACAAAACTTAACATTTCAAAGTTATGATATTGATTCATAGATAAAAATGTTAATTCAACATTGTTTAACAATAAATACAGTTTTTTCTTCCTTGAAATTTTACTACTGAATATTCTCTATGATCGTGCACAAAATTATTTTACCTTTAATACAGAAAACGGATAACAGTAAGTTCCACCCTTTTTTTGTCCATAACTTTAAATACATATGTATATTCATCAAATTAAAATGTGAGTCATTACTTTTAATCAAACTAAGCATAAAACTATCTAATTATCTAGCTATCTATCTATATACCTATCTATCTATATACCTATCTATCTATCTATCTATCTATCTATCTATCTATCTATCTATCTATCTATCTATCTATCTATCTATCTATCTATCTATCTATACTTATTGTTATCTATCTATACTTATTGTTATCTTTAATTTTTCGGTTACTCATTAATAATGGTACATTGCCTTTTGTTTAAAAGGTCTTTATTCACATTTGAAAAAAGGGTCATCATTAGAATCGTCAAAATTTCGTAATTAATTCAATTGGAAATATTTTAATTATGTTAATAAATAATGTTTTAATGCATATACATATAGAGGATTACATTATTAACGGATTTATTGAATTAAAATGTAAAGCACTTGAAGGATTTTTACAGATTTCGTGTTCCTATTATTAACATTATTTGTACTAATTTATAGTGTTGTTTTAAAGTTTATTATAAAGTTATTTAACTGTTCTAACATATTTTTTAATGATTTTTAACCCTTTTCTAACGATAAAAATTAAAGGCAAGAAAAACGGTTATAATTGAATATAATCAACAAATTAAATTTTATTGTAAGTAATTTTATTTTTTTTTAGTCTAATGTAAATAAGTCCTTATGCACATAAGGCAATAAACCGTTATTGGTGTTGTTATAATTAAATTTTTTAATAGTGACTTTATAATATAGAACATTTGCTACGATCGTGCACAAATTTTACCAAGGAAATAAAGAAAACTGCAGAACAATAGTTTAACTCTATTTTTCGCCATAACTGCAAATGTACCTTATGGAGTCTTAGAGTATTCCTATAATGATAAGATGGTTCAATAATGAAAAGCAAAACATTTTGATCATCCGAACAAATATGTTGCAATAACATTGTTATACATCTATTCTAAAATAAAAATACAATAAAAAAATATGGTAACACACTTTATATTATAATTTATTTACTAATTTCAAACATCAAAAAAATATATATTATTCAAAGAAATAAAATTTGTTTCTTCTTTAGGAAAATTTAATTCGGACGGATTTTACAAAATGATCTTGTCGGGTTAAACTTCGTTAAAAAACGCGTTCAATCGGATTCAACTTAATATAAATGTGGAATGTAAATGGATACATACATAGATTTTTAGCATAGATAAAAGTACAGCAAAAACCTTTTAACACATGTTGTTTTTTAATTCTATTCAATAATTAATTCTTGTGTTTGTTGTATGATATTTTTATTAGTAATACATATAATTGTTATTTTATATTGTTTGCTATATTTTATTTGTAACACAATTTTACACACATGCATATGTTTATACATATATGATTGAATATGGGTGTGGAATTGTTTATTTCAGGATGTTTGTTTTATTTTACTTATAATACATAATTTTTTTTTTTTTTTTTTAAATTATAGTTTTTTATTTATAAGTATTTTCATTAAACAATATATTGCAATTTTTGTTAGAGTAATGATCGAATAGTATGCAAATTCACAGAAATTTCCTTAAATTTAGAAAATCTCGTACTGGAATATTTTTTCTATTAATTTAATATCAATATATATTTTTATAAGTACGAGACGCAGATCGAAAAACCCGCTTCAAAGATCATAAACATTAATAAACACAATCCCATAGACGCAAAACAAGTGACTGAATTTTATTGAATACATCTTCAAGTGTGGTGATATTCATTATATTTGAAGAAACCTCTCTCTCTCTTTATCTGTACTCTCTTAAAAATATTTTCTCAAACCTACCATGGTACAACAAAATCAGGTAATCTCGTCAGTGTTATCGTTATGCTGTCAGATACACCGACAGTAGCCAGAGATTGAGGTACTTCCATGTTTTAACCAAATTAAATTGTATAACCGACAAGAAGTCAAAACACATATATATATATATATATATATATATATATATATATATATATATATATATATATATATATATATATATATATATATATATATATATATATATATATATATATATATATATATATATATCATGGTAGGTTTGAGAAAATATTTTTAAGAGAGCACAGAAAGATATATATACATACATACATACATACATATATATATATATATATATATATATATATATATATATATATATATATATATATATATATATATATATATATATATATATATATATATATAGTGAGAGAGAGAGAGAGAGAGAGAGAGTCCTCTAGATGTAAAATACTGAACCATATAATGTAGATAAAGCAGTGTTATGTTTTATAAGTTACAATATTAGATGTGAGTTGTTGTCTGTGCTTTAGTATTGCCAAAAACCATACGAAAGTGTTATAATACCCCATTTACACTACAATGATTTCAACATGTATTTTATATAAAAGTATTTAAAAAATACCTTATTTTTTGTTAAATACAAACAAAAAATATTCAGTTTAAAATAGATTATCTCTTATTTATTTTCAATTATGCCTTAAGTAAACAATTTGAAAATTTTTTTGCGTCTTCCTTTTTTTAGATTGTTTCTGAAATGTCCTGTTTTTGCATTGAAATCTCACTTTTTTCTACTTTAGCTTGCACATTTAAGTTTTTTTTTATACTTTTCTCACGAAAGTTCAAGTCTTATAAAAACTTATATGCAAAGATATTATTAAGGTCTCATCGGTTCTTAAGTATAACTATATTTTTGTGCAACGAAATATTTAATTTAGAGCACAAAAATTACAGATAATGCTGAGCCTAAATTTTAGGCGCTTGTTTTTATTGTTTGTACTGATAAAAAATTTCTTCGCGATTCATCTAGAATGAAAATTTTCCTTCTCCATCCAACAATGAACAGTACGAACACCAGCAAAGAATCCTATGTCCTCTGTTCTTTTAGAGTAAAAATAAAACACATTATGTTTTTTTTAAATACTACGACAGCTGTCACTGGTCTGGAAATGTTATGAAATACATATAAATACATATTATACCAAAATTTTCTAATTTTTACATTTCTAATTGAGAGAATTTTACGAAAGATCTTCGTATGAATTTCGAGGTTGCCTAAGATGTCGGTCTATACCTTTTTATTATATTAAACCTACTTTTCTTTTTTTGCGGATGTGACCGTACCAACAAAGACAAACGTACCATGTCCATCTGTCTGTATCTATTCGAATTTAATAAAATTTGGCAATATTTTTGGCTATTTAAAACCAGTAAATCGCCAAAACGTTATTTACGATTGGATTGAAAGAAATTATATACATATATTATATTCATATAAAAATACGCTTACATGTGTAGGATATCTCTTAAAGTTCAAGAGATATTTAGACCAAAGTAAAATTTGGACATGTTTTTTTAAGTTTTTTTGAACTTCATGCGCTCGGTTTGGGCCAAAAAATCTAAAATATTGTGAAAATTCTGTACAAAATTCAAAATAATAATAATAATTGTAATAATAATAATAACAATAAATGCATATAAAGACAAATTTCAGATAATTTAAAAGGGTTTGTGTAAAACATTTATATAAGTGGTTAGTGTGCTCTTGAAAAAATTATATTTAAAAGGTTTATTTCCTGTACATTATTATGAAATTTTAATATAATATTGACAAAAATGTTCTTAATATAGGACTATAAAAATATTTCTAGTTTTTTATTCTAAAATACCCAAATTTCCCATCCAAGGAAAACTTCTTTAAAAAAATACTTTTTTCAGTGCTTTATATGCATTAAATTCACATAATTATAAGCTTCTTGCACAAAAGTTATTTAGAATTTTGTACGGATAATATTTTTTGAACTTGACGTAGGATGACATTTAACGAATTTCTCGATTTTACGAAAAGGCGTGATATTATATCATTTGTTATTACACAATGTCAATTTATAAAAATGTCTTTTTTGTAGAAACATTTTAAGAAAAAATATTTAAAATAAATTTTATGAAAAATAAAAAATAATAATAATGAACTATAAAGCAAAATATAACGAAAATTGGAAAATCATGTTTGTTTTAATTCAGAGTCCTAAAGTCGACACCACGATAAAAATCTTTAAAAATATCCAGATTTTATATATTTGATATAGTTTGTAGACAATACTAACCTTTTAGTATGTGTAGATTATATTTTATACTTTAAAAGTATAGCATATAGCCGTTCGAATGTTGAAGAGTAATATTATTTCAATTGACATTAAGGAATAAACATTATATCCTATGTTACATTAACGTCAAATAAGAAAACAGTATCTTTGTTACAAATAGCCTAGTTAAGGCTTAAAAACGCATTAGTTTAAATATTATTCAGAAATTTTCAAACAAATAAGAGATAAAAATATTGTCTTCTTCAATTTTCCGCACTTCAGGATCTGGATTATATAATTAAAAGAAAACATACATACACATTTTCAATTTTATTCAGAAAATTTACAATTTATTTTTAAATTATTAAGATGAGTATTTGATTAAGATTTTTCTCAATTCTAAAGTGTTTTTTCATTAGTAGAGGTTATGTTATGGGAAAAGTTATTCTTGTATTTTATGAAGAACACTTCGGGAGCATTTTGCTTATTATTGTTTTCTTGCATTTCTTCTATTTGAGGAGGATTTGCATCTGGTTTTTTAACTAAAACATAAATTAAAGTTTTTTCTTCAATTTCTGGTTCAAGCATTTGTGGAGCTGGTGTTGGTTTCTTGTTACGAATTAAGGTAATTCTGTAGTGTCGACGTGGTGGCGATACGAAGGTTCTGTATAACGGCAATTGTTGACTGGGTAAATGCAACAGCACTTTATTTATATTTGCCGAGGTAGCTACCTGTAGATCCAATATTTCGGGAGTTATAATTGGATCTTTAGTATTTGTGTTAGCTTCATTCGTAAAATGATTTATTGTATATGGCAAATAAATATTTTGTGTATTCGATGATTGTTGTACCGATTGCAAATGATTTAAAATTCGTGCATTACGGGATTGATTTTCCTTTTGATTTTGTGCTGGAAAACTATTTATCTTATCATTATTTGGCGACATTTCATCACTTTGTTTTATTTCCGATATATTGGACACATTATTTTTTCTTTGAGAATATTTTTCATATGACGCACTACAACCGTAATGAAAAGAAGACAGTAACAATATAAATATAAACGAGTCCATTTTTGTATTATTTCCAAATACGTATTTATTATGACCTTTGCTAAAAATAGTTAATTAATATGCGAAGTTACTGAAACTCATTTCCGATGATGAGGCTACCGAACTAAGAGCTTACGCATTATGAATATTATATTTATAGCATCTTAAAGAATTGAAGAAGAAAATACAAAAAAAAAACAACAGATCACTTTTAAACTAGATGTCAACGACAAACAACAATAAATACGAATTTAAAATTCAAAATATAAGTAGAGTTGTAAACATAAGTTAGTTGGATATCGTATTCAAAGACTGATACTTTGAAATTTATCAACAAGTTGATTTACCTCAACACAACAATAAGCAGAAATTGTGCAATTCGAATAAAACATATCAAAAATATACACACAAATACACACTGGTGCAAGTGGCTATTGTCTCACATATACCCTAGTATTTAATGAATTAAAATCTATAAATTAATCATAAAAACTCTTTTATTTTACGATCTCTTTTGAATTAGTTATTTACATAACGTGACCAACTTATTTATGATTTAAAAGAGCGACTGTTAAATGAACACAATTATAAATGATATTTAGTTAAAATGTCAAGTTCATATGAATGCACAGTGGGACGAAATCCAAAATCTTAAATAATAATAAAAATAATAATAATAATAATAATAATAATAATAATAATAATAATAATAATAATAATGATAATAAAAATGCGTAAAGTAATTATCATATATGGATAACTCTAAAAGAACTTTAATTTCAAAAATTATGTGTTTGGTCTTAGTGACCATGCGGTGCCCAGTTATATAGGTAGAGAAGGGTATTATAAATGTTAAGCTGCAACAATACGTATATTAAAAAGCAAGAATTCTATATATACATATGCACTCAAGAATATATACAATATAAAAAGTTTTTTATATAACAAAAACACTTAATGAGTTATAATATATATGGCAAAGTATATCGATTTACAATTGAAAATTTTAAGAGAGTTCTTCACTTGAACTTAGAGGTTTCATTAAATATCGGTTACATCATTTAGGTTTTAACTTAATGCAGAAATTTAAATATTAAACATAAAATGGTTATGTAGAATTATTTTAATGATTTTTCTTATTTATAACACATTCACATTATAAATAATAGGACGAGAAATACTCCGCACCGAAAAATTACTAACCGTATTATAAAGGTCTAAGGTGTCAGTGACATAAATATAAGAACATTTGAATATTTAATTGTATTCTGATCGCAAATAATAATAGTTGCATTAGAAAAATCAGAAATTCATAGCTTAAAACACAAAACGTTAAATGTTATTGTTTGTCTTCAAGTTCAATATAGGAAAAATGATATTTCTGAGTCGGTGAAAATATTTAAACAAGAGTTTGATTTGCAATATTATATTTTAATAGAAAAGAATTTTATACCCTCCACCACCACAAGTGGTGAGGGTATATTAAGTTTTTCATTCGGTGTGTAACGCCAAGAAGAAATCATCTCAGACCCTACAAATGTATATATTGTTGTATCAAATAAAAAACTAAGTCGATTTAGTTATGTCCGTCTGTCTGTCTGTCTGTCTGTCTGTCTGTCTGTCTGTCTGTCTGTTGGAAACATTTTCACGCCTAGGATAATTGCCCGAATTCAATCAATCTTGGCCACATCATTTGTTATTGTCCTGAGCAGTTTTCTATTTAAAACCAGCTATATCAGTTTATAAGCAAGGAAATTATTGACCGATATCTGAAACAACCTCAAAACTCCGAAAAAGAACTTTTCTAATTTCTTCTAAAAATGTAATTGGACTTAAAGAAAAAATTAATTTTAGCATACAATTGTACGTGCTCCATCATCATGCAAATGATCATCAAAATTTGATTAACAAGAAAAAAGTTATAGGCTAAATATGCAAAATTTTGATACACCCTAAACTCTGTGCAATTTTTAAGATAATTGACAGAGCTCCCATACAAGGGTCTTTCCCGGAATATGATTTATAGCTTATAAAACTCTTAAATTTGAATCAATTGTATTAAAATTTGGCACAATTATTTTTTAACTATTTTAAATATATGTTATAAATTTTATTAACATGAGTCCATATTTTGATATAGCTCCAATGTAACGCCTCTTCCCGTAAAACAGGTTTGAGCTTATAAAAGAATTAAATAAAGACCAATTCCATTTGAAATCAGTACAATGAATTTTTTTAATTATTTTAAATGTATATTTTCAATTAGAACAATCTCAGTCCATATTTTGATATAGCTCCCATATCAGGCCCCTTACCGAAAACAGTTTTCAGCTTATAAAACGAGTAAATAAAGACCAATTTTATTGAAATTCGAGACAATTATTTTGCTAACTGTTTTGAGGATATTACATTAATTTGCCCTATATCGTTCCATATTTTCCTATAGCTCCCTTATAACGGGAATTCCCGGAAAACGAGTTTGAGTTTATAAAACATTTAAATAATTCCAATTAAATTTAGTAGAATGATTTTTCTCACTATAGTCAAAGTATATTATAAATATGAACAATCTTAGTCCAAATTTTGATGTAGCTCCCATATAAGACCCCTTCCCGGAAAACAGTTTTAAGCTTATAACAAGCATATTATTTGTTTTTATGCCCTTTATATTAACTTTGTCGTTCTGTGTGTTACGCTAAGAATGAATTATTTAGGACCCTATAATGTTTATATATTATTGTTTCAAATCAAAATCTCAGTCGACTTTCGTCAAACTGTATGTCTGCTCATATCCACAAAAATTTATAAATTTGTTATAAATTTGGCCTAGTAGAAAAAGTGTATGTGTGTGTGCATACGTATATCTATGGAACCTAACGTATTAACTTCACACGAATTTGTGGTGGAGGGTATATAAGATTCGGCATAGCCTAATATAGCATTCTTACTTGTTTTTGCTTAAATTACACGAATCGATAAATGTTGATAGAAAATCGTGGTTTTTTATGTATCTTGATCCAGACAATATGGTTGGCGCCAATTGAGTATGAAATATTAATTATTATGAATAAATTAACAACGTGATACTAAAAATATTTTGAAATATTTTTAATGTAAAGAATGGTTTAATTGAAAATAGAAAATGCATTATAAAATACTTTTCAAGGTATGACGATATTAAACACGATAGATGTTTAACAAATGGAAAAGAAGTACTGGGCAATTGGTTGATTTTCCGAAATATATATAAAATGCAAAGCATAAGTTTTTATACACAAATTTGAGTAAAAAATTTTATTTATATATTTTATTAATTTATTCGTTATAATAAAAAATATTAATGTGTTCAACAAAATAATCACACATTTTAGCATCGCAAAAGTAAAGGTATTTTAGTAAAAAAATATTCATAATGACTCGGAAAAATTGCTTATTAAATTATTTATAATATGATTAATAATTATAAATTAGGTATATCATATTTCAAAAGAGAATTTAAAATAAACCAAGATCTGAATGTCTTAAAAATTAAACTATTAGAAAAAGAAAGAAAATTAGTAAAATAAATAAATCAAACTTATTCCTTTAAAAATGCTCCAAAGATTGCTGTAGAGTTCAAAGAAACATTGAGAAATTTTCGATACAAATCAAAAATATAAATATAATATAATATAATACGTTTATGCAGATGTTTATAACGGGCAGACCAAATAGTGCTACCACCTGTTTTGAGTATACTGTTTGATTCAGAATCACTTCCTGAGACGATCTAACCATGTTCGTTCTTCTGACTGACTGCCCATTTGAAGTTTGTCCGCAAACTACAGATTGCAGTGTTGAAAATATTTCGCATATTGACCCCACACAAATGCACCCCCCAAATGGACTTTTTACGAAATTTATCGATTTGATCGACTATAACTTTCTTACATGTTTGACTCTTTTGTCGTGTTAGTGAATAGTGTATTGCTTTATATTATAATAATATTATTATGTATTTATTAAGAAATATCAAAAAATACTTCCATTTATTTCTTATATTAAAATATAAAGAAATATTGTAAAGAATTAAAAAGAAAATTTAAAATGATATAAAAACGAAAATTACAAAATTTAAATTTTTAAATAATTGATATATATTTTGTTAATATGACAAAATTTCTTCATTTAAATCATTAATAAAATGGAAATATTTAAATTCCTTTTTTTATAAAAAGTTTATAAAAAGTTACCTAAAGTAAAAAATTATGCATTTATTTATTTATTTATTTATTTATTTATTTATTTATTTTATTATTATTATTTCAACTAAAATCTCTATACATTGGTGAAATATCAATAATTTTAAAATAATTTATTGGGGGAAGGAAAAATATTAACCAAAACCAGCATTAAATATGGAGGAGAAATAATACACTTATCTTATTATAAAAAAATAGTATAATTTCTAATGTTATTTGCAAACAATCCCTTATAGGACAGGCTATAGATTTCAGACGAAAATCAAAAATTAATAATGAAAAATTTCAATCTCTCAAAAGAAGAAGTCTTGTTTTATCCCAAATTAGAATAATGTAATATTCGATAAGGAAATTGATTGGTCTAATTCCGTCAATTCGATTTGATCATGACGTCTTTTATAACCTCCAAAACAAGTGGTGAATTATTCCGTGTGTAACGCTAAGAAGGAATTATCTCGTCTCATAATTTATATTCTTGCATTAAAAGAAAATCTAAGTCAATTTAGCTTTGGTTGTCTGTCTGCCTATCTGTCTGTTGTTGGCACGCTAACATCCTCAAAAATTAACAGAGTTCTAAATCGGTTTAATATATCAAATTATGAAGACAGATGTGAGGCAACTCTAAGTTCAAACAAAAAACTTTCGAAAAATTGTCAATTATAAATCGGCAAATTATAATGAAATTTTGTTCATCAAAATAATTTCAGTAGAAAAAAAATTAAAGCAAAAAATATAACTAATTTTATGACCCATTAAATGTTCCTGTCTTGTATTTAAGAAAATCTTCTGTTTCTTTCCGATATGATGATTCCGGTTACTCTAAATTACGACCTTTAGAAATGTTTAGAAATGTTATGTTATTCACCAGTACTATTCCAATTAAAATCGAGTGCATGTGGTAAACGCGTAAAACCCCGGACAACTGTAAGCGAATACTGTTATCCGATGCCTCAACATTAAGCAATGCGTAAGAAAGAGACGCAACATTTTCGAAGGCAAGCAATCGAAGTACAGCCTGACCGCTTTTAAGAAACAACGGCGATGACGGGAAAAGTTTTAACTTACCCAGAGTTGCTTTACGACTGAAGAAAAACTTTTATAAATTGTATACGGTTGTCAATGTATGTCAATGAGTGTGTATGTACCAAATGTAACGTATTTACTTCGCACGCATTTGCCGTGGAACGTACCTTGCAACAAACCAATCCAACAGTAAGATAAAAATAAAGAGTTTTAGGGCTTTTGTCTTATCGTACTATAAAAGGAAGAATTGACGACATGGCAGGGGATATTAGAAAGCATCTAATGAGAAAACTAAAATTACCACCTTTTATTGGCCTTCAATGTGATGAGACAACCGTTATTTCACAGGCAAGCCAGCTCCTAATTTTTGTTAATATATAATGGACGGCAAAATATATCGAGACCTTATATTTATGAAATCGTTTCAGCAACTACAAAAGGAAGAGGTGTTTTCAATACGCATTCCGAATTTCCCGAGTGTGAAAAATTTGCTGAAACTTGTATGGATGGAGAACCATCCAAGATGGGTTTTCGTTAAGGATTTTTAGAATTCTTTTAGCAGCCCTAGCTAGGAAACATAACAAGAAGAAGTATAGTCTGCTCTTCAAACATTGGGATAATCAAAATTTGTGTCCAATTTTAAAATTCAGTTTATCGGCAAATAAAACAAAATATATGTCAAGAGGCATGTTTTTGCATTTCCCAGTTAGCTATATTCTAGGTAGTTTTGGTTCTCAAACATATAAAGTTCACGCCTAAGCTTATTATATGTACTACACATGCCTTGCTATACCAATAGTTCTTTAATATTTAAAAAATTCTTCTGTAACTGAAAAAATGTACATTGTGAACTACAAGTCGGCAATGTAAAGATAACAAGAAGATGACAAGAATGACAAGAAGATTACAATTAGTATATAACCCGTCCCTAAAATATTACGTTAATTACTCACCTTTATTCATAGTTTGTCATGTCTATTACACTCTTTATAAATTATTAAAAATTTCATGTCTACTATTTATGTAAATAAGAATAATAATATTTATTTATGATATATAATATAAAATAATTCATGTAATATAATTATGATGATAAGGTTTTCATAAATATAAAAAATAGGTTTTTACTCACTATAACAGATTCCGTTGTATTTATTAACTATTTAAACTGTATTGTTGTATTCAAATCGATTTATTTTTTAACTTGAATTCAATTTTAATTTAGTTAAAATGTATTGAATTTATTTATATTTTAAATTAATTTACTTCTAATATATTTTTTATTGATATTTGTAAAGAAATTAAGTTCTAAATAATTAAAAATAAAATCTATAATATGAAAACTTACGCCATTTTGTTGTGTATCACGTGTCTAGCAATGTTGTCTTCCAAATAGTATTACGAGATCTGAACCCAAATATGACAATGTTTCAAATTTACGAATTGTCAATATAATATACACAAGGCTGATAATTTCGTGTTTGATGAGGGAAAACTTTCTGTGGAGTGAAAGTCAACCTTAATTTCCTACTAATCTTTACCAGGCCTTAACCGGTATTTTATTATTTAAGTAATCAACTTTTGTTAATATAACTCTTCACAAAACTCTTCATAAAAACACGTAAATTGGATCTTAAATATTTGACACCCCACCACAAGTGGTATAAATTATTTTACAACACGTGGTCCTACTACGTAACGCTATCTTGAATTTTATAAATATCGTGACCGAGAGTTTAATTAGTAATTTGGGACTTAATAAAGCAGTCTTATATATTTCTAAGGAACGATATTCTGAATTAAATTTTCAATCCCGCTTGGTCTTTAATAATCATGTTCCACTCCTAAAAAACTTAAACCAAATGCAATTATTAAGTACTCTAATAGCTAACATATCACTTACATAAAATATATTTAATTTTATATTTTAATTTCACACAAATTCTTTCCTTTTTTCAAATTTTATAAGACTGATTTTCTTCTTTCCCGCTTACAATTCTTTTGTTTCAAGTTCAACTACAGAAATGTCTTCTTATTCAAATGCAGAAAGAATTTTTGGAAATTATTTTCTACAACGCAAGGAAATATTCCGATAGCATTTCCAGTTTTAAAGAATGGGAAAAAAGTAATATTATTGTATAGGAACAAGATGGTATTATAATATAATATAGACTATTTTTTTTTTGCCAATCAGGGTTGTCAACATAGGAGTAAATGTAAAACTGATCACCAGTTAATTTTCCTTGCTCTTACAAAATTACTATTGGAAATATCGTTTTCCATGTATTTAAAAATACTAATGTACTATCATTGTATAATTTCATATTTGAGACATTTTTTCTTTTATAGTTTTATATTACATATATAAACAAAAGAAATTATTGTGTAAAACCATTGCAAATGCCATCCCTGGTGACACTAAATACATTAGCTCCAACGGAGAACAAATCAAAGTAGAGCTTTACCAAAGAAAACTAAACAAGGTTAAATGTGAAGAGAGCGAACAATTAAAGAGACCAATTTCGTTTGTTAATATTAGTTATTAATATACATATGCTTGTAGAATAGAAAATTTAACCCTGAACATGAAATTTCTGAAATGAAATGCTTATATATATGTGAATATCAGTGAAACTCCAAACGTTAACCTTGAACTTGAAATTTTTAACTTTTTCTCCATCTTTGTTCTTCAAAAAGAGAACAATTCAATATTATAAATAAACGATTTCAGACCAATAAGAAACAAAAATCGTAACAACAGCTATTTATATAGTTAACGTAATAAAAAAACAAATGAAAAAAACGAATTTAAAGCCACTATGTTTGGATCTCAACTCGAATCACACTTGGTTGTCAAAATGAAATATGTTAAGCAAATGCATGATTTAAAATCGAAAGTAGAAATGTTTCTTTTAAATATAAAAAAATTTACAAAAAGTTTACCAAAAAAATAATTGAAGTATTAAATCGTCCGAATTAAAAACTGCAAGGTAAACATAGCCTTTTGATCCAGAATTTATGTTGCACTAAATAATAAATATGTAAACAAAATTAAGTTAAATTATATTTAAAAATATGCGAAAGAATTTCGTTTATTTTAAAAATGGATGTCCACAGTTCCACAACAATGTCACAAGGGGTACGCGAAACAGTTTCTTGTGAGAAACACTAGATACTATCTAGATACTATCGCAATTATTCAGCGCAATCATTTTTATTTTCATTTACAATATTATCAATTAATTTAGAACGAGTGCTATTTACTGCACCTACATGAAATAATTTGTTAAAGACTATTTCTACTCTACCTCCACGATGATTCTGACGGTCCTGTCGAAAAATATTATATGAAGGATGGGCTAATCTCAAATTACCTTCTAACCAAGATTCAATAACAAAACAAAAATATATTTTTAATAGCAAGAAAATTAAAAGAACTCAATAAATTTGCCTCAGATGCTCCACTCATTCCATAACATAAATAAATAATCTTTGTTTGTTTCTGGTATTCGAATAAGTAATATTACTATAACTAATTAAGGGATTTATTTATTATGTTGGAATGGCCTTGATTTCTTGTAGTTTTTGTTGTAAAGTTAATATTAATTTCCAAATATGTTGCTATGTTAGGACGTAAGAGATCTGTAGCTTTATGCTCACCATTATAATTAGCACATTTATATCTATTCCACAAGTCTTTTATTCAATCTTTTCTGATATTTCATCTTATAATGTTATAAAGAATTAAGAATGCTATATTTGGCTGTGATAACTCTCTAAAAACTACATTATGGAAACATTTGCATGAGTTGAAAATATTGCGAAGTATTGTAATCTTGAAGTATTGTAAATCCTGCAATTACTTATAAATGGTTGTTAATCGCCAAATTTGTTTAAAAATTAATAAAAACGTAAAAAAAGGAATATCACATACAAGGGGCAATAATTATAAAATTAGAATATATTGAATACTATTAGATAATTATTCGAATGTCGAATGTCTATATATAAAAAAATTTAAGAAAAAACCTTAATTTCGGAAAAGAGCATTAAAAGTTATAATTTTATTATATATAATTGTACTAAACATCAGAGAAATTAGTGTGTATTTAATAATTTTGTAAGCACTTTTCATTGGAGCTATAGCAAAATGTATACTGATATAGGCGAAATTAGTAACATATATTTAAGACAGTTAGGAAATAAAATAACAAAATATGGACCAATATTCGTTATATTATAAACATATATGTAAGACAGTTTAATAAATAACATAAATTTAAAACAGTGAGGAAAGTGGTTGTGATGAATTTCAATGCAATTGGTCTCTATTTAATAGCTTTATAAGTTAAAAATAAGTTATCTATTAAAAAATTTGGACCGATATTTATAAAATTATTAAAATATATTTATGGCATTAATAAAAATATCATGAACATTTTCAATAAAATTGATTCACATATAATAGTTTAATAAGCTCAAAACTGTTTTCCAGGAAAGGGCTTATATAATAGCTATGGCTATATATGGACAAAAATCGTCAAATTTGATGAAAAAATCGTCAAATTTACTTTTCGAATTCGTCAAAAAATCGTTAATCGTTAAATCTGTCAACTGTAGGTGAAACGTATAAAAATACAGTTATGGTTTCTCATAAGATATTTTAGTTTAAGAGAGACTTTTCAAATTTTACAACATGTAAAGCTTTGACGAAACCATTTAGTTACCTTTTCATCTTGAAAGTACTTTTAACATCTTCTAATTTTAGTTAAATGGGTTTCGGTTTTTATGAAAAGCTCACATTTCGAATATCGAAGAAACCAGTGTTTTTTTCTCGAATAGCTGTTTTTTCTGAAAGTGTGTTTATTTCGATTTTTTGCATATTAAAAGCTCGAAAAATTATTTCCTTTTAATTATTAAATACTTTCATAATATAACACTTTGATATAATACTTAAGTATCTGATTTAAACAGTGAAACAATAAAATAATTATATTCAAACTCCAAAAATCTTATTTAAAACAAATCTTACTCAATGCTTTGTACACTGAGTTAAAAAAATTCAATGTCAAGTTGTATAAAAAAACATATCAGATTGCTGTTATATCTCCAAACATTTTATATGTATGTAGTTTCAACAACATTAAAATAGACACATACACCCTTCACATTTACAAACTAATATATAAGGCGTAATTTTGTATGTGCGTATATTGCGAGTTATAAACATTTACATATTTTTCAATACAGCTATTTTCTACTTATCCGATTTGGATGATTCTAGGAGTAGAAATTATAGCATAATTTTATTTTTGTCTGATAACTAGTTTTTGCACAAATTGGCAAACATTTTTTATTATAAATTTAAGGTTGATAGATATCGGACTATAACATCTTTGTAAGTGGATCGATTATGCTAGTTTTTAACTACTTAAGACAATAAGAAAAAATCTATCCATTTTTTTATTTTATGTGGATTTAGATGATTCCTTCTTGCCGTTACATAACCAAGGACAAAGTTAACATACCCACTATCATCACTTTTGGTGGTGGAGGGTATAAACATATCGATATGCTCTAAAACATTTAAACTGCGATTTATTTCAAAAAAATGTTATTAGAATACACGTATATGAACAGCTTTTTAATAAATAAAACTATTTTCTTTTTAATAAGTTGCTAAAAACGATTAACCGATTATTATTAAAATTTTCTAAAAATGTCAAGGAATCGATCACCCTAATAACATTAAAAAATTAGATATAGAAAAACGCATATTATTCGAAATCATCTTTGTACAAGTTAAACTTAAACATGTTTATTTTTATTTTTTAAAAATTCTTTTTAATTGTTTAATTCTCCGCTCTTCATGTTCATTATGAAAAAATGCATGGTGATATATAAATCTGTGCTGATTATATAAAATGCAATGTAAGGTTTTCTTCATAAATGTCAATTTATAGTGCTTTTATGATCACTGGTAAGGCTTTAATTCTAAATCTTCGTTAAAAATATATTCTTGACCTAAATTTTTTATTGATGTATTTCTATATTATACCAAGTAAGTTCCTGTCAGATTTTTTGCTCATCAAACACTGAAGTTCAATTAAATCATTCAGCATCAATAGTCAATGGAGTAACACTTTCTATCTCTGGAATATGAAAACCATTCGTAATGGGACTATATAACTTTTTCATTTTGACAGGTTGTGTAAGCATGTATTATTTTATATATCTATTACATTATTTCTTAAACATATTTTATTTAATTATTGTGGTTACATTTATTTCTTAAAGCAAATATTATTTCATTTATGTATTTCATTAAATTTTATTTTATAAATTTTATTATTTTTCTTTAACGGTTTCAACCAGTTTAGATTCACAAATTTCTTTATCGGTTATTGGTAAATTTATAATAAATATTTTTTTCTTTTTAGTGCAAGGCCTGTTCACTTTATCCGTAAAATTAATCAAGATTGAAAAAAAATATTCATTAAATTTTTATTAAAAATATAAAATTTTTTAACTTTTTAAATAGGTACAAAAAATCATTAATACTTGTTAGTTTTTGCATAGCTAAATTACGAAATTTATGTAAAGTTAGGATATTTTCGTAATCATTAGTATTGTTCGTAGCCGATTCAATGGCTTTTTCAAAATTGTTTACAACTTGAGTTGCTGGAATATATTCGTTTGCCAATGGAACCTCAATATCATTATCTTCGTTATCTGTGATAATACTAAGATTGTCTTTATCTGAATCGGGAACAACAAATTAAATATTGTGTCATTCTTTGATGTCCTCTGCAGTTATTGTCGCCTTTTTCCCGAGGACATTCCGCTTTCCCAAAGATTTGTTCATTTAGACCATTATTAGAGAAAGTAACTTTTTTGATTTATTTAAACTCATTTTAATAATACTCATTACACAACAAGATCACATGAAAAAACTTTATTTAAATAGAAACAAAAGAAATCTCAGTAAAAAGCAAAAAAAAACTGTATTGTAAAAAACAAAACAAAGAAATAAAGTAATAACTGCTACTAGACAAAAAATAAACAAAAACTTTTGATTTTAAATTTTTTATTCATTCATTTTTTAGAGTATCCAATATAACAATTTGCGTGTTCGTAGTATTCAGTCGTTCATATTAAAAAGTGTTTACTCTAACCGGTTTCGCTGAATTACTTTTAAATTTTTCTTGAATTATTTTTATCTGTTTTTATAATAAAATAAATGAGTTTAGTATTCCAAACTGTGTGTTCTAAATTTATTAATTCCAAATAGTTTCTCTTAATTAGCTCCTCTTTTTTCAATTTTTTTACATTTTTTGTTCTAAAATGTTCTAAATGTAAGAGGTCTTCAGTTAGTCTATTAAAAAAAAATTCTTCTAAAGGTGATCTTTTATGTTCTTTTAATATTATGTTTTCTGTGTAATTTCGCCTGTCAAATCTATTAAAATTTCTTTAGAAAATTTTACTTTATAATTTCTGAAATGTATTGGGTATATTCTCTGTAGTTTTCCTAAAACTTCTCATTTGTGTAGATACAATTTATTACGAATGGATTAAGATTTCTTAATGTCCTCATCGTTATATTGAATTTGTGTAATTACATGTCGATGATATGTAGGAAATATAATATTAAATTCGTTGGATAACGAATCACCATGGAGTAAAATAATTTGAATTTTGAAAAGATTTATTGGTGCGTTAGTAATTGGTATTAAGTCTTGAGGAGAGCTTTTATCACTGTGTATTGTTGTCGTTAAAGTATATATTTGAGTTTATCGCGAAAGTGTATCAGCTACCACATTTTTTTTTTTGAGTTTATATTTCAATTCATAGTCATACTCTTCCAACAGCACTTTCCATCTTCTTAAGTTACTGTTGGTGTTTTTATTATTAAAGGCATATGTTAGTGGCTGATAATCTGTTATAATTAGTACCTTTATGGTTCAAGCATTTCTCGTTCATTTGTGGCATAATTTTCTGTCGTCTTATGAAGAGCTCATCAAAGTATTTTTAGTTTATTAAAAGCATCAACTGGTCTTGAGAAATAATTTTCTTGGCTGATAGATTTTTTGGCACTTTACAATTTCCTCTTACTTAAAAAGGCTGTCAGTGGTTGTGCAATCCTAGCTTTTCTCTGCCAAAACGACGATAATACTCTGACAAGCCTAAGAATTATCTTATATCTTTAACTGCTTTCGGTTGGGGAAAATCTCTTACGTGATACAATAAAATTCTACCTCATTTTTTAGAAATTCTGCTTTGTCCAATAGTATTTTCATATTTGCTTGTTCTAAGGTTGTGAATATTGCTTCAATGCTTTTTATGTTCCTCTTCAGTTTCGCTCAATATTAATATATTGTACATGTAAACAAAGCATGTTTTACCTATATATTCACATAAATTACCCTTAAGGTTACGTAGGAATATAGCAGGAGAATTTTTTAAACAGAAGGGTAGTCTTAAAAACTCATGTTTACCGTTATTAACCAAAAAACTTTCTTTTCTATGTCCTTTTCATAATGGGATTTGATGGAATTTAAGACAATAATTGAAACCATTTTTTATTGCGTAGTAGTGTAATGATATTTGTAAATTTGGCTATCTGTCTGCTATTGTAGCTTGATCTATTGGGTTTATCTCATTAATGTTAGAATTAATTATAGAATTGATAATTTGAATTCCCTATGTTCTTCAAATCTAATTTACTATGCTAGCTTCGCGTTTCTTAGTTTTACCGAGATAATAGTTTTCATTGTTGTGTTGTTGCATTATTAGTGGGATGACCAGGATATTGATTGTGGGGCGTATCAAAAATATTTCGCAAAAATGAAAAAAATAAACAAAAAATGAAAATTATACAAAATTCTATTAAAAAGTCTTTGTACAGTTTTCCAATGTTTATCTTTTGAAGAATTCTTTGTTGTAAAGTTAAAGTTTTAAATTTGATTTCTTTAAGATTGGGTAGTTATATATAATTTAGTCATTGATGATTTAAATTATTATAATTCACGATATTTTAGAATTTGACACTATTTTTAGTTGTATATTTAAATAGTTTACAATAAAAATTTTCAACTTATTTTTTTCACAATATAACGCCTTTTTTCTTATCTAATTTAATTTATTTTTATATTTAAAAAATTATCATTTTTTATTTGATTTCAATTACAGACTAACTTAATTTAAAAAATTTTTGATAACTCGAGCGTGTTAACTCGCAATTATTTATTATTTTAATTTTTAATAAACTTTTTAAAACATTTCCAACTTTGTCAAGTGAAAAAAAATGATTCCGTCTCTTGTACCATATTACATAGTTTTTATTATTCTGCAACAGATATTTACATTTTGTCTGGTTTAAAAATTTTGAAATTTGTCAACAATTTAACACCAAATAGAAGAAAAAATGAAACTTTTGAAATTAGTTCTGGAAAAAATGTAACTGCAAATTCTATTTTAGGTGAAAAAAAAGATTATATTGTGGAAAATTAGATTATAAACGCTCAGTATGCATCAGAAAAGCTAAAGTATTATTTTCTCAAAACATGAAATGGCTAAACACAGATGTGTTCCTTAAAAAAAGTATGAAAAAGTAACTGAAAATTCATTGTCAATTTCCACTTCTAAATAAATTTAAAGAAAATTTGTATTTTGACACTACTATATATCACCAAACATGGTACGATTACATTCCTATAACATCAAACCTTATGCTTGTCGATTTAAATCAAATTAGACTGAATGCAATACTTTCAACTGGATTGTTTTGGAAGTGTAGCAGAATTCAGAAATAAATAATAAATATTCCATACTGGTAAAAATAGTTCTGAAATAAGATTATATATGTGTTTCATAATATATTAGACTCATAAGATGCTCTCATTTTTTCCTTACTCACGTTCCTCAAGAAAGATGTTTACTACTTTTAATTTATAGCCTGTAAGAAAGATACAATAATTCAAATATAGATAAAATACACTTGTCTTTTTGCCGTAATTAAGTTTGATAAAAAAAATAAATTAATTAATAAATAAATTAATAAATATATTATAATTTTAAATCATTGTGGACTTCTCAATTTTACTGCAGAAATTCAAATTTAATCGATAAATTTTCAAGAAAAGATAAAATTAAATTTTTTATGACCAAGGATGTTCCAATAGAGATATTGGTAGTAAAATTAAACGTTTCAAAAGAACAAACTTAATATTTCAAACACATTGCGCACATTTTACGAAGATATGAAAACACAAAATAGAAGAAGCCAAAGTGTAAGATTATTCTCAAAAACAGCATAAAGAAATTCGTTTAAAATTCGCAACATCGAAAATACATGAAATGGGCAGAGGATTGGAAAAAGGTAATTTTCTCTGTTAAAAATAATTATTTATGCAGTTCCGACTCATACTTATGAAATTTGCTTCGTTCCAACAAAATGAAAAGCACAATTTATAACGAATCGCTGGAAAATGGTTCTCTTACTTTTAGAGATGGAAAATTTTACGAAGATTGCATATTCCAGCAAGATAACGCAGCGGTACATGTTTCAAGCCGAGAACTTGTAGGGATACATAACCCGTGAAACTTATTCAAATGGTGCCCAAAACAAAAGCATAGTGACTTTAACAGAGCTCCGATCTTCTTAACTCCTGTTAGATAACAGAAAATGATAGTTCTAAATCTATTCAAGGTTCTAGATTTATATAAGTCATTTTAATCCATCTACGAAGGCATTTCACAAAATGTTATACTATTTTAATCATATGAAAATCAAATTAATATGTAGTAACGGTTCATAGTAATTGAACTCCGGTAATGTAAAATTGATTTCATCAAATCTTGCAACAATTCTAGTGAAATTTGGTTGTATTCTTCAAGCCAAGCTTTCTGATTAGTATATTCAATTTTTGGGTTCATTTATTAATAAAGTTAGTTATAGCTACATAAATTTGAATTGAAATTATTATTAGTTACAGAAATTTAAGTTGATATATTTATTTTCCACAATTTTCGAGTTTAAGGATTAATTTATGCTATTTTGTTTTGAAAAATACAATAACTTTAAATCGACATAAAAAGAAATTAAATCTTTATGTGTAGAAATATTTCTATTGTCAAAATTTTCCGCTACCGAGTGTCCAAAATTTAAAGCGACCGTTTAAATTTTTTTTTAATTATTTCTATTTTACGGTGATCCTGAAACGTTATTTTTAGGAGATAAATTTATAATCCATACACTTAAAAACAATTGTGTATGTATGTTTGTTTCAAAGTATCATAACATCCCAACCCGGTTCTCAGCGTCTTCCTGTAAGCCAGGAAGGAAACATTAATATTTTTTGTGGAAATAATCAACAAGGTTTTTTGAAAAAACAAAAATTAAATAATTACTTTTCTATTAAACTCATGAAAGAATAATCCCATGCAATGTAAACATCTTATTTAGTTTAGGAACAAAATATGAAATATCCGCACCTGTCTCTGCGAAAACTGGCAATAATGTACCTACGACGAACCCGTCAGGCACCTCCAATACGTCCTCTGCCTTAACGGCCATGAAAGCACCTAGTCGAAAGAATACTCTACGAAAGGTTTTTAATAAAAGCTGCGCCACCTTAAGAAAGGTCGAGAAGCTTGGATCCAGTCCAGTCAAAAACCTACCGAATGATGACAAGGAGACCCTCGAATGGGCTTGAAAACTTCCTGGAAAGCAAGAAGTATCTGAACCCTCCTCCCAATCAAAAATAAATTACGATCCATAAGTCTCTGGCGCCCCTAAATGGCAGAGATCGAGTGATGATTCTTTACCCGATACTAAACATCCAGAGACTAAGCGTCAGAGGCATAAAGCACAGATTGTTAATAGGCCATTCAATTGACCTTGATTCGTCAAAAACTGTTGGTGGTATACTAGAAAGAGTTTAATTCTAAAATATAATAAAAATAAATAAAGATAAAAATAAAAAAGAGCGAATTCAAAAAAAAGAGTTTAAAAATGAATAACTCAAACAAATTGTTTTGAAGTCATTTGTAGCAGTCAAAATATTTTTTAAAAAGCTAAAAAAGGGATGTTTGTATGTTTTAAACCTCTTTTTGAATATACAAATATACTCACATATTAATATGTGTTAACTATTGTTCTATAAAAATTAAAGTGTTTTATAATTGTGTTTTTGGTATAAAAAACAACAGTTATTACGACAAGAATATACACATTTCTTGTCGTAATAACTGTTGTACAAACAAAATTATTTTGTTTTCTTTTCAACCATTTCATACTCTGAACGATTTAAAAAATAATCATCTCTTTTATTCTTAATAAAATAAAAAAATAATAAAAATTTTAAACGATTTTTTTAAATTTTAAAAAGAAGAATTATGATCATTTGAAAATAAAGTTTTTGCTTCGAGTTTTTCCATACTCTGCCAAAAATAACAAAATATTTTGTTCCACTGTGTACTGCTGTGTTTAAAATTGTTTCTTACAAAACTCGATTAGAGATGAAAGTAAATTGACGAAAATAAAATTAAAAACAAAAGAAGATATATATGACATACATAAAATTCAAAAGTGGTCGTGGAACATATTATGTAATAAAGGCAACAGCAAAATAAAATTAATGCTTTGGGCAATTTCGCGTGTGAAAACATAAAACTAATAATAATAATAAAAAAGCAAAAACCATATGGTAAATATTTGCAGGTCTCATTTTACAAACAATATAGTTTTTCTTGCAATATATGCACACATATTTTACGTAAGAAAACATTTATGTTTGTATGTGTATGTATGTATGTATGTATGTATGTATGTATGTATGTATAAACATTTATAGTATGTACATGTACATAGAAGAAGCATCTTCATAAAGATTAGGACAAAGAATATTAGGAAAAAGAATATGAAATATACATACATACATACATACATACATACATACATACATACATACATACATACATACATACATATGTACATATTAAATATATAAAATATACCTATTTTTATACTAGATAACAAAAGTCAATGTATTTATTTTATGATAGTGTAAAAGTATTTGTTAGTAATTACTTATTTAATTTATCCCATTCAAAACAATATTTCGATCTCAAAAACTGGTTTTAGCTTTGTAACGAATAACATATTATACAGTTTTGCGCTATGAAGAAGCACTTTTGTTAAACGCAATCTCTACATGGTTTCGTATTGTCTTGAACGGAAAAAATATTTTTATATTTAAAATTAAATACAAAAATATTTATACAGCTAGAAATTGCCACATAAATAGAAATAACATATACAAAAAATGAGATATGATTGTAGTTTTGGGGTTTAATGTTAAGTATTTTATCCATTTATTTATTATTAAAAAATAAATGGATAAAATTGTGATCGAAAATGTTATATTAAAAATTATACTTCAAAAATAATATAATTAGAGAATTATATAAAACTGGTTCGGGGTCAGTTGAAAACAAAACTTCTTTTAACTGAAAATATACCAAATAATATCATAAATAGAAACTAAATTTCAATTAAGTGACTTTACTTTTTGATCTATTTAAGGAAAGAGTTTATACTCATAAACCACCAATTAATTTAGCAGATATCGGTTTTTATCAATATTTCGAAGTTATTTTAGAACCTACTGTGTTTATTTATTTTATATGTTTATGCACTAATACTGATTAAAGAAAATTATTCCAAAATTTTATTTGTTTGAAGTTTTATTAAATAACCTGATAACTTTTTACCTTGCACCACTATAGGTATTTGGAATATTATGATACACCAACCATCAAGTTTAAGTAATTTTGAGAATAATCACTTCAACGTGATGCAAGTTTAGTAATATCGTGATGGAATTTGGTATATTTTTTAATTTTGGGACAAGAGCGATGTTCGGTACAACATTCTAGATAGTTCCTAAACAAATGCCCTTTTGGATGGGAGGTCTTATTCTATGTCATTTTGTTTAATGGATAAACTTTATAAAATTCCAAAACACTGACGGAATTTTTAAAGCTTCCAACTTTTTCATTCTGTCATTCTGTAAAGAAGGTTTTATCTAAGAATGTATTCTTGCATCAAAAAAAATCTGAGTTGATTAAGCTTTGTCCGTGTGCCTGTTGTGGGCATGATCACATTCATAATAATTGATAGCTAATTTAATTTATAACCGGCAGAATTGATTCAGTATAAAATGTTATAAATTAATTTCTGAGTTAAACTCAAACAAATTTAAACATGGACCACCATAAGTGGGAAAGAAGGTTAATTAACTTTGCACAGTGGAACGTTGGAGATATCTTAATGAAATTTTGTACATAGACAGAGTTGTGGTGTTTTTGTGTTAATATATTCGAGTAGATATAAATTTTTAACCCATTTTTAATCCTGTTTATATTTATTCTTTTAATATATATGCTAAATTCCCCATATAATTCAAAAAATATTGGTGTAATAACTTTAGAAATGTATGCATTCATTAAAAAATTATATTAATCTAAATTTGGAACTTTAAAAAAGAATGTATATTTTTGCGATTTATTACAAAAAGGTGGCAACATTTATTCACTTATAAAACCAATTTTTTGTTCTGCGCTTTATCTTTTTTTATTGTTTTATAAAGAAATCTTAATGTGAATGCATTTAAACTAAATCCGGAGGTCATTGTGGCAGAGGCATACCATTTTAATTATTTCGTCAAGTTGCTTGAATTAGCTGAAAAATGTTTTAATTATCATTAATTTATATATGTAAGGAAAATACACAAAAAGTATTGTAATGACAATACGCTCAAGTTAAAAAAGACAAATTTGTAAAAATGTTTTATTCGGATTAAGATTTGTAGCATTTCAGTATGAAAAAGTGGGAATTCGTTTAAATTTAATCTTAAACTTTGATTCAATTTAATAAAAAAAAAAACAAATTTTAAAGATATTTATAATTTTTTGTCATCAAATGACTTTCCATTTTTACATTATATAAATATTATCTGAAACAATATCAAAATTTCAACAAAGAATTTTTTATTTTTTAACAAATTTAAATCAAATTCGGCCATTATATGCAACTATATGTATATGGTTATATGTGTTATTTATATGTATATGTATATGTATATGTATATGTATATGCATATGTATATGTATATGTATATCTATATGTATATGTATATGCATTTGTATATGTATATGTATATGTATATGTATATGTATATGTATATGTATATGTATATGTATATGTATATGTATATGTATATGTATATGTATATGTATATGTATATATATATATATATATATATATATATATATATATATATATATATATATATATATATATATATATATATATATATATATATATATATATATATATATATATATATATATATATATATGTATATTTATATGTATATGAATATGTAATATACGAAAAAAAATTCAAATCGGATCAGTAGTAAAAACTATAGTCATTAATATAAAACATTTTATAAACTCCTATAAGTATGTGCGCTATGTTATGTTAGTGTGCTGATGGATATTTTAGAGTATAAATTTTTATTAAAGATTCGGATCAACCGAACAAAAAATCAATAAATCAGAGCCCTTAACGAGACTTCGAATAAAAATGGTTATATGTGTTATTTATATCTTATTATTTGGAGTTATTTGCATTAAATTTTCTAATTTTAAAATTTTACAAAATCTGGGGTCAGTATCCATATTGTTCAAATTTTCTTTCAAAACATAAATTCTATTTTCCAAAATTCATAAAAAGTGGTCAAAATTACGTTTGTTTCTTAATAGCGGAAAAATATTTTTATTTCAACTAAATTTTCAAAATAAAACTTATTTTTGAACCATGCAGCCGATACAGATAATTTCCAAAAAAGTAGATTCTGTCCTTTTGTGCAATCTTACTTGTTTTTATATATTATATTAATTTATTTCTAATTTATAATAAAATAAAAATATAGTTATGAGTTTAACTAAATAATAAAGAAAAGTTTCTGGTAACTCTATATTTTTGTACTCCAAAACTAACGAAATTAAAGAAAAAAAAAACACAAATTATTTTGGGACGAAGTATTTTTTTCAGAAGAATAAAAATATAACATTTTGGGCTCGGAGGTGGAGTGTAACGGTGAGGGGATTTATGTCGCCACAAGGTGCCGAAATATAAGGAAATCCTAATGATTATTACTTACAACAGGATTATAGTCCTTTACATGATGCCGCTGTGCGATTAATACGACTCTACAAATTTCCAATCTTATCCTATTGAGAATTTCTTAATCATTTGGAAAAGCGATTGCCATCTAATTTAAAGAAGTAATAATGCTATATTCACAATATTATGTTTCGTACATACACAGTGTATGCACACATATACACACACAAACATTTACAAAATATAAAAGTGTTTCTTCAACATAACACAGAAACACTTAATAAGTCACAATATTAGTTATTTTTGGCCATAACTTTTTTCTACTGAAACGATTTTGATAATTTTCGCAATGTTATTATGGCACGTACATATCACTTGATATTTTAGTTTTATTTTAATAATTTTATGGATTTATTATTGACATATATACGAAAGATCTTCTTGAATTTGGGAGTTGCCTCAAATCTCGGTCTATATTTTTAATATATACTAAACCGATTTTGCTGGTTTTGAATAGGAAACTTCTTAAGACAATAACAAATATTCAAATCAAATTTCTTTAAGCTCTGTGAATAATTGTGAATACGGAAGTGCCAACAACAGACAGACGGACGGACGGCATAGCTAAATTGATTTAGATTCTGATTTCGGATATCCTACTAAGTAATCGGAATAATACTTAGGATGTGCAATTTAAATTTATTTTATTTTGATATGGTATCTTCACTTTTGTAGTGAAAAAAATAGATTTATAGCAAAGTCTGCCTTATTTTTCTATATGTCCCTCTATCTGTTAGAAATATTCTCACGCCTAGAAAATTTTGAATATAACTGTGTTTAATGCATGCAACTAAATTGATGAATATCGGTCTATATTTATATATCTTCAATATAAGGCCCTGGTTTATAGCTTATAAAACTATAAACTTTGAACTAATTTACTGAAATTTTGCACACCTTTTTGCGTGTAAACTAAATTTGATTGAATTTGGACGGAGTAATACCCACAAGCACTGTCCTACTATTGAAAAAGTAGTATTTTTGTTTAAGTTCTTAATTTTTTAATTATCCTTACTATATAGATAAAAATTATTTTCTGCTAGACGTACCTTATAATTTTAAACAACAACAAGTGGGAATGTTTTTGATCCCAGATTTATGGACAGTTCAAATATATCATGTTGATGAAATTTCAAAAAAAAATATTGTAATACCTTTAAATTTTATTTAAGTTTAAATATTAATATTTTTAAAAGAATGACATTAACATAAGTTTTTTTTTCATAAATCGAATCTAAACTTGTCATCTTTAGGCAAATGTAGCTGTTTCCGTAAATTTATACATACTTTGATAGAATCCTGTATTCCTCGAAATAAGCTTAGAAACACCTCAGCTCTGACCGTGTGAAATTAATTTTAAACAAATCGATTTGGACACACGGTGTGTCTTGAAATAAACAGAAAACTCAAAACGGCAAATCTTAGGTCACATCCTTTAATATATTTTTGCATTTTTGTCAGATTTTCGCGAAATTTAACACACTGTGAGATGGTAAAAATTGCACACACTTATCTTGTAATAAAAAAATAAGCTATACATATGATCTGCCCTTCTAACACATTTGTATGTAATAATTAAAAACAAATATATTTATATTAATTTAAAACGTATATATTCATTGAAAATGAATTACCTACAGAATGAGTGGAAAGAAAGAACTTGTATTTTTAATTTCAATTAAAATCAAAACAAAATAAATTTTATATTCGACTGTGCCAATTTTTACTGTCACTTAAAAACATAAATATAATTGTTTCTCAATGCACATACATGTATTACGTAGATATAAAATGAGTCATATTTTTAGCAACTTATTTTGCCATAGTGATAATATGATAATATATATTGTTACATATAATGACTAAATTTGTTTACTGAACCAATTTTTAAATGGCGAATGGCAGAGATTACCACTTGTGGCGCTTGTGAATATAAAAATGAAAAATGTTATAACCAGTTGGGTCAACTAGTTTAGTTCTTAGAATATTATGTGTATTGAAAGAAGATAAGAATTATTTGTACTTGTGTTAATATGCACAGTATAAACAATACACTGTGTATATGTATATTGCAAATCTCAGTGAAACACAAGGAACATAATTTTTAATGATATTATTTATTTAAAAAGTTTCCTCTTCACCTTCATAAAATTAAATATTTTCGCCTCAATTTATAATGATCCCAACGTTTTTTTTTATAATTTTGTAACTTTGGAATAATTGAATATTTTTAACGAAATTTCACATGGATATTTTTGAGATGTTTTTCAATTGATTGGGGAAGGGCATGTTTCTAGTGGGCTCCTCTCAGGACCGCAACCGAGTTTTTATCCGAGAATACGGATGAAGTGGTCCATGTTGAAATTGCCATTTGGGAAATGTGCAAATTTTTGGGGAGGTGGCGAAGTTTCAATTAATTTTTGAATGTTTATAAAAGTATTTGGTATCATTGGAAAGGTAATTACTTGAAAAATAATAAAATGTAAATAAATATCTTCAATAAGTTTGTCAAAAATTCTAAATATTTTATTTTCGGTGCACTCTTTAAAAAAAAAATTGTAATGTTTGACATTAAATAAATTATATAAGAATAAAATTATTTTTACGTTATTTGAATATAATATGAACAAAGTTGTTCTTAATGTAGGGCTATAGAAATATACCAACTTTTTCATTTTAAAAATCAAAAAATTCCAATACGTTGAAAACTTGTTTAAAAATTCACTTTTTTCAGTAAATTGCTCGACTGCCTTCATAAGAGGTTTGGTACATTACAGATTTCTTCAGTGGGTAGCTAGTAAATCTAACTATAAATTTTTGGAACAATTCTATATCTGACATTAATAAAAAACTGAAAAATATTTGAAAATTAACGACATTCGGATAGGGTTTGCGGGAAACTGATTCCCCTAATGTCCTCAGATTTGATTTATATTCACTTACGTTAGAAATTCTTTAAGAATTGAGTAAAAAATTATAGTCCAGAAAGAAATAATTGAGTTTAAAGTGAAAATTTTCTATTTCAAAATAATAGGTATATGATTTTAAACAAAAATTATTTAGAATTTTATACAGAGTCCAGGTAAAATTTTAGAACGAAGTTAAAAAAATATCTGAACAAATCTGTCTGTATTTTCTGTATTTTAAGTGTTGTCTAAATATCTTTGTAACTATAAGTGAAATCTATAAAATCTTAGAATTATAAGGGCTTTATGTATGTAAAATTTCTTTTCAATTAAGTCATAAATAAAATTTTGGCGTTTTTTAATGTCACACGCGATGTTTTCTAATTTGGAGATCCATACACATACACAGTGTATGCACACATATACACACACAAACATTTACAAAATATAAAAGTGTTTCTTCAACATAACACAGAAACACTTAATAAGTCACAATATTAGTTATTTTTGGCCATAACTTTTTTCTACTGAAACGATTTTGATAATTTTCGCAATGTTATTATGGCACGTACATATCACTTGATATTTTAGTTTTATTTTAATAATTTTATGGATTTATTATTGACATATATACGAAAGATCTTCTTGAATTTGGGAGTTGCCTCAAATCTCGGTCTATATTTTTAATATATACTAAACCGATTTTGCTGGTTTTGAATAGGAAACTTCTTAAGACAATAACAAATATTCAAATCAAATTTCTTTAAGCTCTGTGAATAATTGTGAATACGGAAGTGCCAACAACAGACAGACGGACGGACGGCATAGCTAAATTGATTTAGATTCTGATTTCGGATATCCTACTAAGTAATCGGAATAATACTTAGGATGTGCAATTTAAATTTATTTTATTTTGATATGGTATCTTCACTTTTGTAGTGAAAAAAATAGATTTATAGCAAAGTCTGCCTTATTTTTCTATATGTCCCTCTATCTGTTAGAAATATTCTCACGCCTAGAAAATTTTGAATATAACTGTGTTTAATGCATGCAACTAAATTGATGAATATCGGTCTATATTTATATATCTTCAATATAAGGCCCTGGTTTATAGCTTATAAAACTATAAACTTTGAACTAATTTACTGAAATTTTGCACACCTTTTTGCGTGTAAACTAAATTTGATTGAATTTGGACGGAGTAATACCCACAAGCACTGTCCTACTATTGAAAAAGTAGTATTTTTGTTTAAGTTCTTAATTTTTTAATTATCCTTACTATATAGATAAAAATTATTTTCTGCTAGACGTACCTTATAATTTTAAACAACAACAAGTGGGAATGTTTTTGATCCCAGATTTATGGACAGTTCAAATATATCATGTTGATGAAATTTCAAAAAAAAATATTGTAATACCTTTAAATTTTATTTAAGTTTAAATATTAATATTTTTAAAAGAATGACATTAACATAAGTTTTTTTTTCATAAATCGAATCTAAACTTGTCATCTTTAGGCAAATGTAGCTGTTTCCGTAAATTTATACATACTTTGATAGAATCCTGTATTCCTCGAAATAAGCTTAGAAACACCTCAGCTCTGACCGTGTGAAATTAATTTTAAACAAATCGATTTGGACACACGGTGTGTCTTGAAATAAACAGAAAACTCAAAACGGCAAATCTTAGGTCACATCCTTTAATATATTTTTGCATTTTTGTCAGATTTTCGCGAAATTTAACACACTGTGAGATGGTAAAAATTGCACACACTTATCTTGTAATAAAAAAATAAGCTATACATATGATCTGCCCTTCTAACACATTTGTATGTAATAATTAAAAACAAATATATTTATATTAATTTAAAACGTATATATTCATTGAAAATGAATTACCTACAGAATGAGTGGAAAGAAAGAACTTGTATTTTTAATTTCAATTAAAATCAAAACAAAATAAATTTTATATTCGACTGTGCCAATTTTTACTGTCACTTAAAAACATAAATATAATTGTTTCTCAATGCACATACATGTATTACGTAGATATAAAATGAGTCATATTTTTAGCAACTTATTTTGCCATAGTGATAATATGATAATATATATTGTTACATATAATGACTAAATTTGTTTACTGAACCAATTTTTAAATGGCGAATGGCAGAGATTACCACTTGTGGCGCTTGTGAATATAAAAATGAAAAATGTTATAACCAGTTGGGTCAACTAGTTTAGTTCTTAGAATATTATGTGTATTGAAAGAAGATAAGAATTATTTGTACTTGTGTTAATATGCACAGTATAAACAATACACTGTGTATATGTATATTGCAAATCTCAGTGAAACACAAGGAACATAATTTTTAATGATATTATTTATTTAAAAAGTTTCCTCTTCACCTTCATAAAATTAAATATTTTCGCCTCAATTTATAATGATCCCAACGTTTTTTTTTATAATTTTGTAACTTTGGAATAATTGAATATTTTTAACGAAATTTCACATGGATATTTTTGAGATGTTTTTCAATTGATTGGGGAAGGGCATGTTTCTAGTGGGCTCCTCTCAGGACCGCAACCGAGTTTTTATCCGAGAATACGGATGAAGTGGTCCATGTTGAAATTGCCATTTGGGAAATGTGCAAATTTTTGGGGAGGTGGCGAAGTTTCAATTAATTTTTGAATGTTTATAAAAGTATTTGGTATCATTGGAAAGGTAATTACTTGAAAAATAATAAAATGTAAATAAATATCTTCAATAAGTTTGTCAAAAATTCTAAATATTTTATTTTCGGTGCACTCTTTAAAAAAAAAAATTGTAATGTTTGACATTAAATAAATTATATAAGAATAAAATTATTTTTACGTTATTTGAATATAATATGAACAAAGTTGTTCTTAATGTAGGGCTATAGAAATATACCAACTTTTTCATTTTAAAAATCAAAAAATTCCAATACGTTGAAAACTTGTTTAAAAATTCACTTTTTTCAGTAAATTGCTCGACTGCCTTCATAAGAGGTTTGGTACATTACAGATTTCTTCAGTGGGTAGCTAGTAAATCTAACTATAAATTTTTGGAACAATTCTATATCTGACATTAATAAAAAACTGAAAAATATTTGAAAATTAACGACATTCGGATAGGGTTTGCGGGAAACTGATTCCCCTAATGTCCTCAGATTTGATTTATATTCACTTACGTTAGAAATTCTTTAAGAATTGAGTAAAAAATTATAGTCCAGAAAGAAATAATTGAGTTTAAAGTGAAAATTTTCTATTTCAAAATAATAGGTATATGATTTTAAACAAAAATTATTTAGAATTTTATACAGAGTCCAGGTAAAATTTTAGAACGAAGTTAAAAAAATATCTGAACAAATCTGTCTGTATTTTCTGTATTTTAAGTGTTGTCTAAATATCTTTGTAACTATAAGTGAAATCTATAAAATCTTAGAATTATAAGGGCTTTATGTATGTAAAATTTCTTTTCAATTAAGTCATAAATAAAATTTTGGCGTTTTTTAATGTCACACGCGATGTTTTCTAATTTGGAGATCCACTTCCCGACCCTTCAAAATTAAATGAAAACATATATATATATATATATATATATATATATATATATATATATATATATATATATATATATATATATATATATATATATATATATATATATATATATATATATATATATATATATATATATATATATATATATATATATATATATATATATATATATATTATATTGTGACATTAAAAAACGCCAAAATTTTATTTATGACTTAATTGAAAAGAAATTTTACATACATAAAGCCCTTATAATTCTAAGATTTTATAGATTACACAAAATCCTAAATAATAAATATTCAGATATTAAAGTACCATAAAAAAATTATAAATTTGCTAAACACATACAAATTTGCTTAAATGTCGTTTTATATTCACTTTTAAAAAATGTTGAAATAGTCGATGTGCTATTATATTGTGTATAACTGTAAATATTTTGTGCTATTTATCATTTTACAAAAGCTTTACCTAAATTGTTTATTGTTTAAATACGATCAAATAACCTGCCAAAGTTTGACCGAAGCACACCCAATGTAAAATGTAATATCAATCGTGCATATACATTGATATGTAAACGCATGTGTATATGGTTGTATATTATATGCTGGCGTGCGGTTATAAAACGTCAAAAAAGTCAAGAGTATCATAACGTAAGTTTTTGGATATTTTCGCTGATTGCATAACACATTAACTGAAAAATAAATATGTATTTCTTTTTCACAATGATAGTTACTTTCATATATTTACAAATAGGTCCATAAATAGTTTTCGATGTTTTAGGAGCAATTCATTTTACAATCAACTCTCCAGGAACGAAGTTTAAAAGAAAATGATTTATTTTATATGTATTGTTACATTGACAATACCGGTGCTTGCAGTCCCTCAAGGATATATATACAATAAACCAACATCCGTGACAGAAAACTATTTTTTGTCAGCAGCTTTGCCGTGTACACATCCAACACCAAACATTGACGATGCATCATTGGCTTTAATAAATTCCCAATCAGAAGGTAGAATTGTTAACCATAAAACAAACTTTGTAACTGATCATAATCTTTTGGATGCTGCCAGCGGATATATACCACAAACACAGACCAAAGGTTTGAATACAATTCATCCAAAAAATTCATCTCCTCCACTTCGTTTAAATGTTTTAAATAAACAACAAGCAACGTCGATTCATAATCAAGAATATTTTTATGCCGGTAATCAATACACAGTTTCCGGTGGTACACAAAATTTAAATTATAAAGCGCCACAATTTCTTTCAACCAGTCAAATTTTTATTAAACCAAACTTAGTTAATCACCATAAAGTGAACACAGATGGACCATCGACTTCTGGTTTAGTTGAACAGCAGAACGGCAGTGGATATGCAAGTTCTTTTGGACACATCAATAATATAGCGACACCAGTATTATCTTATCATAATATGCAAGAAATACCTAGTGAATCTAACTCTGAAAACTCATTGTTGTCGACTGGTGCTATTGGATCATATCCAGACTCTTCTGTAAATAACGCACACTTCAGCAATATCAAGTATGATGCAAATAATTTAGATTTTAATATTGGAGAACTAAATGGTCAACTGGGCCATGTTATCCGTGAAACATTTGCCAATGCTCCATTAGATCCCACAATCGAAAAACATATTTATGTTCATGTTCCACCCGAAGACCTCGAAGAAGATTATACCCAAAAGAACATTAATCAACAGCAAATTTCAATCCCACCTAAAAAACATTATAAAATAATTTTCATTAAAGCACCTTCGTATCCTATCCCCAATTATCAACAATTAATTGCTTCAACTGTTCCTCAAACAGAAGAAAAAACTTTAGTTTATGTTTTGGTGAAGAAGCCGGAAGTACCCCCTCTAGAACAAATCCAACAAATTCAACAGTCTTCCTACAAATCTAGCAAGCCCGAAGTGTACTTTATAAAATACAAAACACGCAAGGAAAATGATTCTAATCAGCATTCAATGCAAATAACTGACAAAGTACAATCAGAGACCATTCCCATTGAAAATGGCAGTAATCTAATTGATATAAGATCGGGTAATGGCAGTACTTCCTCCTATAGGTCAACAGCACAAACGGTTATTACTAATGAACCAAAACATGAACTTTATGGAGTCCCGTTGCAATAAAAAAATTTTATTCTAATATTTATTATTTATTTATTTAATGAATTAATTTATTTTAATCGTTTAATTAATTTATTTTATTTTTTAATCAAAAAGTTTTCCTTTTTTCGAATATAGCTATATGTATTCCTATAAAAAGTTAAGAAAAAATTAAATTTTACTTTTATTTTAAAATTACGAAGGTCTTCTAGCTTCCCCATTTCACTAAAGGTATTTTCTTCGGTTAGTTAAAAATTTTTTATTCATATTTGGAAATATTTTTAAGTGGATTTAGTTAAAAAAAAAAAAGAAAATAAAATTAAGAAATTTGACTGGGAGACAGTTTTATGTACAATTTAGGTTATAGAGGCGAATAGGTGATTTTAGCAGAAGAACAATCCAATTGGTCTAAAGTTCTAAAAAAAATAATGAAAGTTTTAACTAAGAACAGTATTTTAAAAATAAAGCACGGTCTAAAATTTTGCAGCTACAGATGTTTAGATTTTTTCCAACAACCAGACGCAGAGCAAAGCTAAACCGACTAAGATTTTGATTTGTTGTAAGAATATATACACTTTATGGGGTCTTACATGAATCCTTCGTGGCGTTGTTAAAACTTGTGGTGGAGGAAGGTATATTAATACTACCGCCACTTTTAAGTAAACTGTTAGATTCTGCTGGCTGTCCATGCTATCAATGTATTCTAAAGTAATGTGCTTAAATATTCGAGCTTCCATAAAATAATATCACTTTGAAGCGTATAAATTTCATATATACGTTGGTATTATTATATCGTTTATTTAAATTTAAAAAATAAACACAAAACCCAACATTAAAAAATAACAAAAAAAATATTTAAAAGTTTCTAAAATATATAAATATATGTAAACAAGTAAAAATTCTATATTCGGCTTTGCCGAACTTCCATACCCTAACAAATGCGTGAAGTTAAATAAGTTATATTTCGTACAAACACACTCACACATACATCCACAAAAATATATTACTTAACCGTTTTTCTTAAATACAATTCGGGAACACGTTATGAATCATAAAATTATGTATATTATTGACTATAACTTTTTTCTACAGATTTGACAATTTAGAATGATATGAAGAACAGGACTATAACAAATACTCAGACCACATTTCATTTAACACTGTCAATTGTTGTGGATGTGAGCGAGCCAAGAAGATTTTGATTTGATGCAAGAATATATATACATTATGGGATCTGAGATGATTCCATCCCAGCGTTACACGAAATAACAAAATTAATATACTCACTTCACCACTTGTTGTGGTATAGTGTATAAAAATATATTTTTCTGAAAAAAAAAAAACAAAAAAAATGCACCGCCTCTCACTTGATTTAATCTAATTCTTTAATTTAATGTAATTTTTTCAAAAAATAAATAAGTAAATAAATAATAAAGTAATTGGGATGTAGCATTTATAAATGTTAAAGTATTGCCACATATAAATAAAACAGGAAAATGGCAAATAACTAGCGACCGTATTCAGAAAAGATTTTTATAGTAAACTTTAAGAACAAATTAGTTAAAAAGTATATTTTCCCCTCTTTGGAATTTAAGCTTTTAACTACCGAATAAAATTTCAATTAAATAGTTTGTTTTGTTCAAATCTGCATCACTAAAATATTGTTTTATATTTTTATTTTTATATTTTTATGATTTTTTTTATAATTTTTGGCCTAGAGTAATAAATACAAATATAATTGAAAATTTTGACTCTGGCATAAAGGCATTTAAATAATTCCAAATTTAATAGGATTGAATATGAAATAATGCCAACACATAAAAAAAGTTAGAAAATATCATTAATTTCCCCTGATATAGGTTTATCAAATTTCATACCTACTTCATAAATTTGATTATAAAATTGTATATTGATCTGTCTCAGCATCTTTTTGCATTAGATTTTTTATCTTTCATGATATTTTAAAATTTTTGATGAATCTATATTATTCAAATGATAAAATAGCATTATTAATTACAACACTTATTTTAAGTAAAATACTTAAGTTCGTATCACTACATGTAATTACGGACATATCAAATGAAAATTGACATAAAATGTAATTTTTAAAGTATTGCAAAATTAAAATTTAATATTTAATTGACAAATAATAATTTTATATGGTGTTACTTAGAGTATAATACAACATGTTCATGGGTGGTATATTTAATACAAGTAGTTCTTCAACACATTATTATTTTTGGC
>PYHX02000467.1:51341245-51436245 GCA_004302925.2 Cochliomyia hominivorax
CAGCGCAAACAGCACCAGCATAGAATTATGTGCTACACGCGTTGGATATTTCGTTAATAATTCTTCCACGGCCTTTAAGTAATCAGAACTTCTTACAACTATAGGTCCACTCCAATTACTTGGAATAAGAGACGCCCAATTCAACTATATTTATATAATATATTATTTATAATATATAACATATAATATATTACATATAATATATAATATATAATATATAATATATAATATATAATATATAATATATAGTATATAATATATTATATATTATATATAATATATTATATATAACATATAATATATAATATAATATGCAATATATAATATATAATACATAATACATATTATATAATACATAATATATAATATAAAAACATGAAAATGCTTAAATATGTTGATAATAATTACTTACAATTGGGTACATTTCCTGCAATGATGAGATATTGTACAAAACAGAACTGTCCCAAAAATCCCGACGTGAATGTTCAACACTTATCTATATCAGAAAATTGAAACAAATAGAAGTACATAAACATTTCACTTCAATGAATTTCAAAATAAAAAATACATAAGAAACATTTCATATATATATCGACTTTTGAAGAAATCAGACCCAAACGCCCAATTTTAACATAAAAACTGATTTTGGTGTCATATTTAAAATTTTAATTTTTTTTGTATAAAAATGTTACTTACTTTATTTAGTTCCATAATAAAAGTCGAAATAGCTTCATTTTCCGAGAGTTTTTGTTCTGGAGTCAGTCTACTTGGCAAAAAATTGTCTAGCAATTTATTTAATAATTTTGGAACGCCTTGTTTAACTCGATATAGCGGAGCTTTGGGACCCATCCACCGTATTTTGCTCTAGGAAGCCGAAAAAACAGAAAATGAAATTTTTTGAAAATGGATTAATACGTTTAATTATAAATAACTTAGAGAAAAATTCATCGAATTACGTTTAATAAAATTATATGAAAAAAATTGCTATTTTAAAGTAGGCACCACTGTCACTCACTTCTAAAATAGGCGACGTTGCACTTGGACCGCTTATGATCAACAAAACGTGGGGTCGCTTTCCGTAACTTAGATCGTAATATATGTCCACCAAAGGGGTTGGCCCCATCTCGTATATTTTCGATATAAGTTGAGATATACTAGATGGACCAAGTGCCCCAATTGGCAAATATCCTCCTAATTGTTCCAAAACTAAATGAATTGTAGATGAATTTGTACTTTGCCTTAAACAGCTACCAAAAAGCCGACCTAATTTTCGAAACGGCCCATATGTTGTGTTATGTTGTAACAATTCTGCAACAATAAAAAAATAAATGTAAACGTTAACACACTCTATAATATTGTTTGAATACACTTATTGTTCTAACTTGCAGACAACGAACAATATAGTTTGAACACAATTATTATTCCAAACTGTTGACAACACAAAAGAAAGAAACATACTTATAAGATCATATTTCAAAAAAAATTCATTGATTTAGCTCTTGCCAGGATCACCCTATTTTTTCTGATGTTAACTTAGGCATAGATATTACGTAGAGAATTCCATTGCATTGTTCTCCTTATGGAGATCAAGAAAGGAAAATTTTGCTGTGACAGTCGTGCCTTAGTAGGTCAACGCGGCTCCTCCTCAACCACCAAAAGGATGGTCTTAGAATGTTATTAAGGTACCACATCCATCCCCGTAAGAACACGGTTAAAAAATTCTAATTTTTTATGAAAATTATAAAGCAACACAATTTAAGAAAAATTATGAAAATTTAAAATAAAATAACTCGTAGGTGAAGTGCAATAATGTAAAAAAGTAACAAATATGGATTAAAAAAATCAAGCGTGCTGCGATCTTGAACTACGTAAAAAATTGAAGATTATGGCACCCAATAAAAAAATAGGTGAGACCGCTGGTAAAACGTGAAATCTATTACAAACAGGAAAAATCCTTAATAGCACTAAGTGAAGATGGAAGAGATATTTGTTCTTCTACTTATATTAATAAAGTGCAAAATGAAAAAATCACGGGTTAGGTAAGTTGTGTGAAAAATATTGGAAAATGCTAATAAATTATTGAAATCTTAACAAAAATTAAATAAAATTTTTAAAGAAGAAATAAAATGAGAAATATAGAGTATTGTATTGGAAATGGTGGGTAACATAATAAAAGTTGTCAAGGTTAAAGTCTTTACAAAAAATGGTAGATAACTTAGTGAGTTACCAAGGTTCAACTTCTTCCAATGAATAAGAAATATTACAATGATATATGGAATGAATTAAAATAATATTTTGAAATAACTTTTACACTTTGTAATAATAAATAAAATTATTACAAAGTGAAATAAAATCACTTACGAAATAAAAATATATGGAAACAATTGAAATGAAAGCAAGTAATATGTATATATATATATATATATATATATATATATATATATATATATATATATATATATATATATATATATATATATATATATATATATATATATATATATATATATATATATATATATATAATAAAGTGTCCACAGCATTATTGAAAATATACATAAAACAGCGGTCCGAAGTCTAGTTGAGAACAAGAGGAAAATACTAAAAACATATAATTTTCCTAGGATGATAAGTAAAATTAAGGAATACACTAAAGCTTGTGAAAGCTTTACTCCACAAATTAATGAAACACCCATTCCGAAAACCCCATGAGAAATTATGCATGTTGACATCTTTAAAATACAAGGTGTAAAATTTCTTTGCTGCATCGATATTTATACAAAATTTACTAAATTTCTCCACATAAAAAATACACGCATAAATAGGAATAGACAAGACCCCAAAAAATACAGACGGGTTGACGTAATATATAATCGTGAAACCATTAGTAAAGAGTAAAGTAACAGTAGCAACTGACACAGATAAGTGAATCCAAAAAATCCATATAAAAATATTCCCGAAAACTCATCCGGGACATGTTCTCCTATTTGAACAATTTTCCCTGGAACAAAACTTTTTAATTATTTAATAATTTTTCTTCTTTTTAATTTTATAATAACTAATAAATTAAATAATTTAAATTTATTTCAATCTTTTTATTTAAAATTTTTAAAAAATATTATTACATTAGAAAAAGCATAATTTAAAAATATAAGAAATGTAATATAATTGAAGAATTAATGAAGACAATTATTGAATAAAAAATTTAGGATATGATTAAAAGATGTAAAAGAATTAAAAGATATATTTAATAATTTAAAAATATAAAAAATATTTTAAAATTCAATTTTTTTTAATAATTTAATGAATTAAAAAATATGTATACTAAACATTTAAAAAAGCATACAAAATATTAAAAAGTTTTAATTTTTTAAATGTTGAAAACTTTTTTAAACTTGAACTTTAAATAATTTCGGTTTTAATTTAACTTGGCAAAAAACTGTCTAGCAAATTTATTTAATAGTTTTGGAACGCTTTGTTTAACTCGATATAACGGACCTTTAGGACCCATCCATCGTATTTTGCTCTAGGAAGCCGAAAAAGACAGAAAATGAAATTATTTGAAAATGGATTAATACGTATAGTTATAAATAACTTAGAGAAAAATTCATCGAATTACGTTCAATAAAATTATATGAAAAAAATTGCTATATTAAAGTAGGCACCAATGTCACTCACTTCTAAAATAGGCGACGTTGCATTTGGACCGCCTATGATCAACAAAACGTGGGGTCGCTTTCCGTAACTTAGATCGTAATATATGTCCACCAAAGGGGTTGGTCCCAACTCGTATAAAAAAATAATAATAATTTCAGTTTTAAATTTAGGTAAAAGGATACTTGATGTATGTAAATGTAGTTCTATTTTTTGTATTTAATATATATTAAAAAATTTTATTCTAAAACTTATATTTTTCTTTGAGATAGAATTTTAATAATTTCCGGTGTTTATTCAATATATTTCAATAGAACTCGACCCATAAATGCAATTGAATTCTTTTACTCTACGTAATATCTATACTTAAGTTAACATCACAAAAATAGAGTGATCCTGGTAAGAGCTAAATCAATCAGGACATCAATTTGATCCTAAACAACATATCTTAATGATAAATGAAGATGACACATATAGAATAATTGGGGACTATTTTCATATAAGTAATATTACAATATGTGAAACAAAACACCTGATGAAACTTGTACACATTTACTGTTCCAACTTGCTGACAACGCACAACATAGTTTGAACACACTTATTATTGCAAACTGCAGACAATACAGAAAAAAGCAACACACTTATAGGGCCAAATTTTAACAAATATATGTGTTTCAAGTATTGCAACATATTTTATTAGGTTATTGCTTACTAAGCATTTAATATTATTAATAATTATTGATTACTTAACATATTTTAAGTAAAAATTGTATTGCCTATTTTGTCTTTTTTTAAATATCATAAAATACCAAATAATATATTAAATTATAACAAAATGATATTTTGGAGTATTAAGTAGTTTGTTTCAATTGGTATGATTTATTCATTATTATTTTTATGTATTTGATAATAACAATAACATTTCAAAAATAAATTACTTTCATTTTAAAAATAACGGGTATATGCCAAAAAAACGGGGTATATGGTATATGCCAAAAAAAATAACAATAAATGTAAAAAAGATTTTAACTAATGTAAGTAACAAGTAAGACTGCTATATTCGGCTATGGCGAATCTTGAAAAATCACCACCACAAATGCGCATGAAGAAAATACGTTATGCTTCGTACATACACACACTAACATATACACTCATAGACGCATCAATATATGAAAGTTTTTCTTAAATGTAATAATTTTACTAGTTTTAAATAAGAAACTTCTCAGGAGTGCCTAAAACATACAGAGGGAAATTAAAATAACTCAGATTTTGATTTGACGCAAGGATATATATACATTATGGGATCTTAGATGAAGGAATTAGCTTTACACATGACAAAGTGTATATATATATATATATATATATATATATATATATATATATATATATATATATATATATATATATATATATATATATATATATATATATATATATATATATATATATATATATATATATGTTCGTGAAATACTAAAAATATTCACCACTCTACCAATATATGAATGCTTTTAAAATTGTACAAAATAAAAGTAAACAATTTTTTGTTCATATTTTATGTTTTATTCCTCTGAATTTATCACTAATAATACTTTGTTTATGTAAATAACAATTTTTACAATTTATTTTGACAAATTATTTTCAATTATTGTATTATTATGTTTGTAATTAAAACAATTTTATACAATTTACTTAATTATAATTACTTGTCTTTCTTAAATAAAAGAAAAAAGTTTTGTTAATATTTATTATTTTTTAATAAAATTGATTTTTTTTCGTTTGGTTGATCAGTGTGTAGTGAAAACTTAATGCACACACGTTTATCGGCGTGAGCGTGAGCAGTATGTGTCTATGGGCTGCTTTAAAATTTAGAACTAATGGTCAGGTTTGAATGTGCAAAAAAAATTGCATTGTTAATTTACCAGGTCACAGGTTAACTGGACAAATTGTAGGATTGATAGGATTAAGGGGAAATTTAGAGCGATAAATTGCTGTAGTGAATAAAATATAGAAAAAAGATGGGACCATGGCGAGAGATACCGTCCATGAATTTTAAATATGAACTTTAATAGCTAGTATTTCCAAAATTAAGTTTTAATTATTTTCATGTGAAACAGTCTAACTTAAGAAAAATAATTTAAGAAATGGTCAGGGAAAATGTACCCACAATACATTGAAGTAGAGATGTGATACCGAGATTTTTGAATAACGTCGTTCCCAGTGATAGTGATTTTTAAATCGCTGTTCTTTAAAACAATAACAGTGATCGCAGTAATTCAAAAGAAAACATAGGAATGAATGTTTTTTATTTTTATTTAAAATTAAAAATCACGAACAACAAAAGGGTCCTATAAAAAACGACAGAGGACATTATTTACTTTGAATATGAATTCTCTATAGAATTCACACTGTGAAATGTAGGAAACGGATAATTTTAATTATTGATGAATCGTGAATTTATGCCCAGCGCCACCTTTTAGTAATTTTTACCTCAAAACAAAAACAAATACATTTGAGTATGCAACAAGAGAGGAAAAAATTACATTATTAGTAACTGTTATTTCATAATTTCAGTCACTGTATTGACTAGTGATTTACCGATCACAGTGATTAAATCACAGTGAAAATATCGCTCATCTCTGCATTGAAGACCAATTAATTATTGTCGAATATCTTAAGAATTTTAGATATTTTGTCACTTTATTTTAAAAAGGTTTTACTAGGAAAATTAAGATCGGATAGTGTCAAGGGTGAGACGTTCAATAATAGTAATCAAAAATCTAAAGATTGTTAAGTAGTGCAACAGGAACAAAATAGTTATAAGATATTAAGAGAATTTTTAAAACATAATTGTGTAACATTCTGATTCACAGGAAAAATTGTTTAATAATTTTTATCTAAACTTAAATTGGCCTTATTTAATAAATTTTTCATATAGTTCTTTTTTTAGAGACCACAGCAATGGTTCTAAGGACAAGTTTTCTTCATCTACAGTGGACATTTTAAAAAAACCGAGTCCCCGAATTTTTAGGCAAATGCCTTGTTTTTCACAATTTTAAAGAAAATGACTCATTTTGATTTCTACAAATTTGGCACTTTTTTGTGGATTTAAAATTTTCTTAGTATTGGAAAAAATTTTTGAGAATGTATATGTTAAAAAACATAAAACATTTTGAATTTGTTAAATGAAAATTGTGTTTGCAATTTAAAATATTTTAATATCAGGACACAATGGTCTTTTAACTGCGTTAATATTCGAAAATCAATATATAAATTAGATTAAAATGTATTTTATGAAAAAATTTAATGTACTTGTATATACTTGTATGTATAATAGTATAATATGGCAACTCGATCACATGGTACGTAACTCAGTATCTAACTCTGAGAATGTATTGGCAAATTTTTTTAAATAGTATTGGTGAAGAAAAATATTACTCACTACAAAATTTGTGGAGAAGTAATATTTTATTTTTTAATAAGAGAAGTATCAGAACATAAAAATATTCTGAATTAGTTTACAGCTGTATTTTTTCATAATTTTATGTAATTTATATTGTAAATATATTTTATGAAATATAACCACAATATTATATTATATTATGGTTAATACATATAATTTTGTAAAGAGTAGAAAATATTTTTGGTGTTCAGAAAAAAAATGAAAGATAAGTGTTGACACGATTACTTATATTTAACGTTTTTTGTTATCTCTTTCTTTATAATCGTGTTTTTCATTTGTGGTATTATTCTTCTTTTTGCATAGTTTTCTTAGATTGTTTCATCGTTTATATTAGTTTTTCCTTAACATTTGGTTTTTTAGTTCTTAATAACGTGAAAAAATATTCTATTCTAGATAATCATATAATCATGTTAATGTGCTTTACATATTATAAAAAATAAGTTTAGTATAATTAGTTCAAACAAAATAAAACAATGTTCTTGTTTTGTTTTGATTCTTTTGTTTTTAAACACATACTTAGCATGTTGTTCCTACATATAGCATTTTTGGAATAATACTTTCTATTGCTGTCTTTGCTTTTACAATTGCATTTAAAACTAATTTTACTAATTTTTAAATGCCATTTTTAACATATCGGTCTAATATATGTTAAGAAATATAACTATGTTAAGATGTTAAGAAATAGGACTATGTTATTACTGCATGTATACACACCACAGAAAACAAATTTACCTTTCTAACTTCATCAACAATCGGCGTTCACCAAAACTGAGAGTACTGTTCCCACAATAGGGAATTGAGAATCTGCTATTCGAAATGAATCTAAAAAAAATCCCAAAAATTTATAACCTGCGAAGAGGAAACTATTCCAATGTCGACTAACGAAGATACTCCATAACAATATATAGTATCTTTGGAAATAAAAATTTATGTACATTAAAAAACAAAACCACAAATATTATAGTCTAATATTATAATATAATGAAATATCATTTTATAATGTACATTAAACAAATAATAAAAATAAATTTAAAAAAATACCAAATAATATGTAAATAAAGAAACTATAAAATGTCTCACTGTTACATTTTCATATAAACATAAAGATAGACATCAGAAAATTGTTTGCTAATAGAAACACACTTCGCGTGAGGTCAGATTTCCCACACGCGCACAAATTTACAATTTTGATAATCTTTATTTTATCATTCTTGAGAGATACAACTCAGAAAACAATTTATTTTCTAATGTCAACAAATTAAAAATAAATATAAAAATTTAAATATAAAAATTTAATAAATATTAAAATTGAAAACAAAATTTAATAGTCGTCGCATTTTTTAGTTAAAGACGGCTTAAATTCAGCTGTCATTTTATGTACGTAATAATAAAAAACTAAAAATATAATTTTTGTTTTTACTTTTTTATTTTTGTTATTTTATGAAAATAATTTTTAAATGAAAGTACAACCATTTTTTATTGCTTAAAAAGAAATTTAAATGTATTTAAATTATAATATTTATGTATTTATACTTGGGTTGACTTTGACTTTTAACGTTATTTTAATTTTGAATTAAAACAAAACACAAATGGTGCATCAAAAACTTACAAATTTTTTCAAAGTGATAATATTTTAAATGCATCTAATTCAGAATCTGATTCCGATGACGACTTGGCTAATTTTAATGGAATTGAAAACAAACAAACCTGTGCTAAAAATGTTCCAACCAACTTTGACAATCAACAGTATGCCCTTCATTTATGAAAATAATGAAATATTTAATATTGTAACATAAAATAATTATAATACAGATTTTATTTCTTACCTTTAACAGTAAATTCAAATTAATTTTAATTAATCCTTAAATTTTATATTTTATAATATTTTTTGTGACTGAGTGTAAATTTCTTATAAACAAATTATATACGTTTTAATTTGTTATTTTAAGGTATATATATATATTTGTTTTTATTATTAGTAGTATTATTAAATACATAGTTATCGAAAATGGTTTTTATGCTTTAAAAGTAAATTTGTCTATCATCAAAAACATTTCAATATCTAGAAAATTTAATACAAATATTTACAATACTTTAAACTTTTCAACATATGCCGCCGCCGCTGACGATTTTGCTATGAGCAAATTGTCATATTGAAACATAGACGTAATACCATTTTTACAACATTGGTACAATCGCATAAAGTAAGATTTTTAATAAAAAAAGTTTTGTTTTAATATAATTTTTGTTTATATTATGAAATGTCAATCAAATATGTTGACATACTATTTTCGGTATTTCAAACTTCCGGATGTAATTAAATATTTTTTAATAAAAATAAATATTTTTAAAATGTTATAATAAAAATAACTAGGATAAAAATAACTAGTACTCAAATAATTAGATTATTATAACACTCATTAAAGTATTTATATTTTTTATTTATATATATTTAAATAAAAAATATTTTTTCGAGCATGAATATACAGTTTCGTTTAAAAAAATATGAGTATCAACATATAAAAAAATCATCCAGGACCTATGTGTGTAAATGAGAGAATTGTTATTGTTGTATAAAAGAAAACCTCCACACTGGGTAAATTAAGCATGGTACAACTAAAACAGGAAGTCTCGCTAGAACAAACACAATAATATGCATATATTTTGTTAGTATCGTTTTACTGTCAGAGACGCTGACAGTAGCTAGAGATGGGGGTACTTCTCAAAATGCTTTTGATTTTTTCATGTTTTAACCAAAATAAACAATATGTATAAATACTTTATATTCAATCTTAAAGAGTCATTTTAATAATGGCCGTTATATGAAATAAATAACTTAATGTTAATTTCTGTAATGTACTCTTTTTTACTACCTAAGATTTATTGAACTTTCGATATTTTATCTACGTCTTAATTAACATATAGTTACAATACCAATTTAGTGATTACATTTCTAATATACATATTCTATCAACAGGAGAACCTCTCCGTTGATATTAAATCTGGTTCAGGTAGAAGGAATGCCAAAAACAAGAAACCATTTTTAAAAGAGCTCCACACATCCGGAAGGAAAGCATACAGGTTAGCTCAGTGGCCGGGCTATTTGGTGCGAAAAGTTAAAGCTAGTGCAGGATGAAAAACAAACAAGACTCAAAAAGATCCTGGCAGGAATGCTGCTAAAAATTTACAGACCAAAAACAGAACATGGAAATTGCAGTAAAGTTTTCTATAAAGATAATATTGTTGAATAATGGATGGCAAAACGTATGTTCTGGCAGATTTTTCGCAACTTCCTGATCAAAAGTTTTATGTTACTGATGCTCGGGGGAATATTAAAGAAAAGTTTAGGACTCAAAAGCAGTCGAAATTTCCCAATGATTTCCTGGTATGACAAACTATATGCAGCAGCGGCAAAAGAAGCCAACATTTTGTTAAAACGGGCTCAGTTACTTGACATACTGTCACTATGATAAACAAGACCTTGAGAACAATAATGTGGTATTTGTACCAAGAGAAACAAATCCTCTAAACTGCTAGAGCTAAGGTCAGTGGACAGATATTTGTCTCTTTTTTAAATGAGATTTGAAGATCACAAAAGAGTCCAAAAGTGTGAAAGATTAAAAACGGTGATGGACTACCTCTTCGAGCTTAGTGACAGAAAGCAAATTTCATTACTAGTGATTAAAACTATTTTTTGTAAATTGTAATAATAATTTCAATCAAAAAATTAGAACGGTATGTTAACAGGTTTCGTTTTTATTAATATGTATGTTTATTTTATTATTTTCCAGCTCACTCCTTATCGTATTCATAAACTAATTTGTATTATCTAAGAAATACATTACACTGAGATAAGCGACTGTACTACCTTCAGATCTGTGAATAAAAAGAAAAAATAAAGCCAAAAACGTATATAAAAGCCAAATAAAGCCATTACGTATGGTCCTAATGAACGAAAAGATATTTCACATAAAGTTAATTTGGATTTCAAAAAAAAAAACTAATATGAAATAGGAAATTTTTTGCGTCAATAAAAGTAGGTAAACAAATATTTTTATTCTGTTTTCTTTTCATAGGCAAACATTTTAACAATTAAACTATTTAAAAAAATGAGCTGATAAAACTATCTTGTTAATTTTGCTATGCTCCAAAGTTTAAAGTACTAATAACAAATTAAAACAAACTAATACCCCAAAATATTTGGCGGATTAAAAGAGTATTCGAATAACGAGCTTATTTTTAATTGTTTTGTTTGTAATATACATCACTAAATAATTTTGTTATAATATACTATTAAATATTAATTTTTTATGATTAGATTATTATAATACTCATTTATATTTTATTATTTATATTAAATATAGACCAATTTCTGACACAACTTCAAAAAATAAAAAATATATATTTTTTCGAGTATGAATATACAGTTGCGTTCAAAAAAATAGAAGTATCAATATATAAAGAAATCAAAGCACATTTTTACGAAAAACTTCATATAGATAAAATATTTCGCTGTAATATTAAAATTGAATTTCAAAATAGGAGTATAATATATTATTTATGTTTATATCTACAAAAACGGAGTAATACTTTTAAAACTTCAATATTATTAGTATATATCTAACAAATTTTTATTTTCTTTGTTTGGTATACATTGGCGAGGCATAAATTTTAGTTCCATGTATTCTACATTGCAGCGCAAAAAAATATGGAAATGAAATCAAGGTTTTTAAAGATCTTCAACTTTTCATCAATTCCATATGTTCAGAACAAACTTCTAGTGTGTTTTTGATCTTCATACTTTAAAAAATTCTTTTAAAAGATATATTCCATTCAGGATGTAGCAGAAATACATTTTACATGATTTTGGTCTGTTGATTATGTTTAGAAATTCCAATCTGCACAGTTGTAACGGATACAACACTCTCCGAAAGAAGCAACGGTGGAGGCATCGCCTTCATAATCCACAACAGAGTGCAGTAAAGAGCTGTCTCTCACTTGATTTGAACTCCAGTGAACAATATCTTGAAGTTCAGAGTATTTCGGTCAGATCGGAAGAAGTTGACTTAGAGCTCTATGATGTCTACTTTTCGCCAGTAGCCACCTGTCGAACAGAGTACCGTCCCGATTACGGGACTATTCTTGATGGTAGCACAAGATTAGTACATGGGGAATTGAACGCGCACCATCAGCTATGGCACTCGGAACTCAAGGAAGACCAAAGAGGTGCGCATACGATTATCCTAAGGATTGCTCGCAAGCATTTTGTTGGCAGTTTATTAAGCATCCTGAAATAGATAAAGCGAAACGAAGAGTTTTTCGCAAACTTTACAATCTTCCAGTCATGGAAACACCACAACTATTCACCCCATACGAAGTTGCAAATGCCACCAACACAGCAAAGGCGAAGGCGATTGCCCTCGATGGAATTTTCATGCTGATGCTGAAAAACTTTAACGAGCGGAGAGTTGAATATTTGACCTGTCAATGAGAAGTCTGGTAATACCCAATTCCTGGAAATTGGGTACAGAGGGAAGAACGCGAATGAGAGAAAATCGTACAGGCCGATTTCTCGCCTATCATCAGTCGCGAAGAATTTTAAGGCTCTTGTTCTCTCTAAGCTAAATAATCGCAACCATCTCATAGCAGGTCGTCACCAGCATGGATTCCGTAAAATGAATAGTACCATCACAGCATTAACGGTAGTATCCAATCATAGCTTATGGTTTGAACCAGCAGAGACCATGCGAGCATACGATCCTTGTGGATCTTGACCTGTCAAAAGCTTTTGAAACTATCATCGAGCTCTCTTCCAGGACATCCTGCAGTTATCTTTGCCGAACAACATGAAGAGATGGATTGTGAATTATTTGAAGGGACGTCAGTAATTCGTAGAGTTTCGAGATCGAAAATCAAAATCCCTTGAAGTTAATCAAAGCGTTCTACAGGGCGGAGTCCTGGCCCCACTCTTGTTTAATTTCTAGCTGTGCCAGCGCCTCCATCAGTAGTTGAAGTGATAACACATACAATAACGGTACAATGTACAATGACCTATGCGGTTTGGGTAATGGTTATTTCACTGAGATCCACAACTTCTTCACAGAACTTCCCTTACTTGAAACTTTCAACAGCGAAGTCAACAGCAACACTCTTCACCACTTGGACTGAATAGGTAAAAACTAATTTAGGCATCGTAGTCGATGGAATTCTATATATCTCTTCAGCTGCAATCACGCAAAAACTGCGTAGTAGGAATAAGGTCCTCAAAGCACTAGCAAAGAAATAGAAAAATATGCATGATGCAGCCTTAAGATCTGTAACGTGATATAAATGTCCTCAATACAACATCTACATCAAGAGACAAACATCTTACCAGTTAAAGAACACAATGAAATGCTTAGTAAACACTTAGCATCATCCTAACTTAAATATAACACAATTGGACTTTTCTCAGACATACATAGATATGTGCATAATCCTTTTGATCGGAATTCATATATAGCAGCTTTGAATGACATTCATAGAGACGCTATAAATTCCATAGTTTCAAGTAGTTCTGGCATAACTACGTTCGGGATGGAGCAATAGGTTCAATGCTTACTGGTCTCGTATTGAACATGCCATCTCCAATATTTGTCCTGCATGTGGCTAAGGACCATATGATACACAACATATGTTTAACTGCAAAGCCAATCCTACCACTCTTAGTCCAGAAGATGTATTGACTCATCCTATAGAAGTGGCACAATTTGTTGGCATGTAGTTAAACCAGAAAATGAATCACAATAATTAAATAACTTGTTTTTACAGCTGTTGCAACAACAAAATGGTTTTTATGTCAAGATTAAAGATATATACCGTTAAATTGTACATTATCATTGAAATTCCCTACTCAAAGGGTTCGATATTTTCCTTAAGGTCGCATCATATATCAATTTGAACATTTTGAGCATATTGATGCATGCTTCTTTGAGAGCAATGCGTTTTAGGAAATGTAACTAATTAATTTATTTTTAATTAACCTGTAATCTGTTAAATGAATAAGTTTCATTTAACAGATTATTGTTAAATGAAACGTATTCACCGACCCACAAAGATAATTTTTTCTATACCAAACAAGAAGGTAATCATTCACATCCGACTTTTTTAAGTCAATCATAATGTTAATCAGTATTAATAGTTAACAGTATTATTTGGATCTAATAATTTTTATTTAATCTCTTCATTTTTCGGTACAGAGTATTTCTAGTCCTATTTCTGATGATGTTATAAATAAGAAAACTCATAAGAATATTTCTAGATATTCTTTCATAACGAATATTCTATTAAGTGTATTAAGTTTAAGCTTAAATGCATTAAGTATTGAAATATTATTTTTACTATTACTTTGATCTATACAGTATAAACAAAAATTTTGAGTTCAAAAATTACATCGTAAATATAACAGTTATTAAGATTGAATAATAATTAAATAAAAATAAAGGCATTTACAATGCTAAAATTGCGATGCTAAAAATTTTAGCTTAACGGCATGTGTATTACTACCACTCCTATTATTTTGAACGCAGATGTACATATAAATCAAAGAAAACAATTATTTTAAGAACAAACTAAAAAAGTTGAGGAATGATTGATTTATTTTGTACCAAAATATTTGGATAAGTCAGTCTCCCGATCTTATCTGATAGTGAACATTTGCGAGAGCATCTAAACCGAAAAATGTGAAAACGAACAAGTACTAGAAAGGGCTCATTCGAAGCTGTGATAATTGGAATGTAAAATAAACCTATAAATAAGCTTCAATTGGAGCTCACTGTATTATATATTATTATATATTTCGATTAGTTATAATAAAATAACATTTCTAATTTATTTATTCAAATTGAAATTGAATTGTTTCATATCCTTAGGCTAATGAAGACAGTTACTACTATGTACTTACGTTGCATTTGAATATCAACTGACTCCTGTGCACTTCGAATTGCCCGAAGACTGGCCAATCCACTGATTTTTGAACTAGATGAACAACTAAAATTCTTAAAATCTACACACGGATCGAAATTCCAATTGAGTTTTGCATGTATACTGGAAGCAGCTATTTTACATACTGGATCCATGCATTCTGGCGGTGGAGCGGTAGTCGGACTACAATCTTTATCATCTGAATAACAATCTCGTGGCAGTTGTGATGGTGCTGTGCTTATTAAAAATAATATCGGGGATGCAACAAGCAAAGAAGTAACTAACAATGTAGCAGAAGTAATTGCTATTTTATGAACAGTTGCTGAAGTACGCAGCCATATACATGGTGCACAACATATCCAACCAAGTGCCGTATTCTATTAAAAAAAAAAGAATATTATCTATCGGTAGTCATAAATATGCTCGTTAAAATACAAAATAGACTTTCAATTATATATTACCAAAGAATATAAATATAAAGATAAATAAAAATATATAAATATATAAATTCATATTCGTAAATATTACTTACGCTGTGTAAAATGATAAATACTATCATAAAATTTTAACATTACTTATTCCGATCAAAATTATTAGCAACCTAAATAGATTAATGTGTTTTTATATCTATTTGACTTAATTATAATGTTTTAAAAAGTTTTTTTACATTTGTATAAGCATTAAGATCGGGAAATAAAAGCTATCTTTAAAAATTCTAGGTTAACATTTATTTAAAAAAGTTTTAATAATTTTTTATGCGCAAGATTCCTGGCTTTATTTATTATTCAAATGATAATATTTTAAGAAAATGTTTAATAAATATCATAAATTTAAATTTATATATATTTTTTGGAAATTCCATGTTGTGCGCTTATCTGCACACAAAATTCACCTCAGTCCTAGATCTCAAAGGAAATTTCATTAATCACGACGTGTATTAAAAAAGTGGTTGGAACCAAATTTGAAAATGTTTGCTGTAATAGGTCTTTACACATTCCATAATTAATATTTGATTTGTATGTACCCCTTCCCTTGGTCCAATGCGTCCTACACTTTGATTGACGCACTGAGACCAAATTTCAGAATTTCGCTTTTAGGAAGCGTACCCTTTACCTTTTTTTGTCAAGAAAAAAAACGAGAAAGTATTTGAGACCAAATTTGAAAACTCTCGCTGTTTTAGATCTTTAGACATTCGGTAATCAATATATGCTTTGTAAGGAGGTACCCCTCCTCCTGGTTCTATCGGAATTTTTTATAGCCTATGTTACTTTCGGGTATATGGATATCATTCTGTGAAAATTTCATAAAAATTGCTCCAACCGTTTAGGAGTCTATACTTTACATACATAGACACACATATACACACACATCCTATTTTATAAGTATAGACAGATTAATAAGAATCACTTTAATTACAAAAACAAAATATAAAACGTAATTTTGTAACACAGATAATTATACGTACGTTAAAAAACAAATTTAAATTAATATTTGCATTATACAGAAAACACAAGTTCTTTTTTGTAGTACCAGAATTTATTTAGCTCCATTCGTATATAAGGCTCTTCGTCAGTTATTGTTTGTTCCTGAATGATTTATTGCATCGGATTGAAATCTGGTGATAGGGGAGACGAATATTGTGTTGCGTTGTAAAGCAACCACTCCTTCGCAAGATGCAAAGTTTGCTTAGGGTCGTTATCACGTTGGAAATACCAGGACCCTTGAGACACAAATTGGTTGCGAATTCTTTTAAACAGCTTTTGATAATGTCGAGGTACACAAAACGATCAATAGTAGTTTCCACAAATCGTAGTTCTCCCACTCGCCGACATGCAGGACCAAACCATTACGGAACCACCACCATGTTTAACGGTAAAAAGACTTCTATACTGCATTTGATTTGTACCAAATCATTTGTTTGCCACAACGATCGAATAAATTATATTTACTTTCGTCACTAAATAATAAATTTGCCCAAAAATCTGTTGGTTTATCCAAATATTTTAGTTAGAAATACAATCGATTTTTTCTATTTCTTTCATTGATAAACGGATTTTTTCTGGACACATGACTATGAATCCATTTTTTCTCAAAACATTGTATGTGTTTTAGAGTGCACATTGATATTATGAATATTTCCAAAAAGGTAACTCTTACAGAAATATTTGGGTGGATGGCCAGTTTTAGCTTTGCTTGTTAATGAATTCGTCTCAGAAAAATGTTTTAATACTCTTTGCACAGTTGACTTAGGAAGCCCGATAACGAATTTCCTTTTTTCTAAGTTAAACTTATCTTTGCTAATCTACGTACAAATTAAATAATTTGTACGTAAAAAATATCATTAGTTTACAGTGTCAGAAAACATCGTACGTACAATTTCCAGTTAAATACGTCCATCGAGGGGCCATTTGAGAAAGACTTGAATGAGGTTGTGATACATCATATTTAAGCCCTAAAGGAGATCATTTCAAAACCATAAAGCCATTGGTTTCTCAGGAAACATGATCCTAGGGGTGGAATGTATAATAGATATTTTGTATCTTGTACATGTAGAGTTTCAGGAGTGCCATTTTGAACAGAACTGAATAGGGTTGTGATACATCGAATTAAAGCTATGGAGTGCTAAATCTCAAAACTATATTTTGTGTTTCAGGAAGTGCTACGACGGGTGGACTTTAATATACATTGTATTAAGGTTATATTAACAGAATGTCTGGAGGGCCATTTTGGTCAGACCTAAATGGGGTTGTGTAATGAACCCGTAAATCTAGTTGTTTTTCAGTAAAGAGAGACTATTTTGAAACTAGTGCTTTTATTTTTATGCAATATTCAATTGAAATACAATATATACTTATTATCTTTTTTCTAAAGTGAGTTTCGATTTAATAGTATTTCCATATTTTTGCTATTTTGTTCACTTTCATTCAATTTTTATAATATAGAACAAAATTAAACTTTATTTTCTTTGAACTTGAACTTGAAAGTATAATTCGTAATTTGGTAGGAGACTTTATAAATAAAAATGTAGCTTTGACAACTGTTCTCACATCAAAATAAATACAATTTCTGTAGCTAGCAGCATGTCTGCCTTTCCTACCATTTTTTTACATTCACCTTAATATACCGTAACATTGTCTAGTTATTAGCCAGGTAATAAAAAAACTGTTGGCTTTTTATAATTTATTATTATTATTATTATTATTATTATTATTATTATTATTATTATTATTTTATATTGTTATATTATTTATTATTATTATTATTATTATTATTATTATTATTATTATTATTATTATTATTATTATTATTATTATTATTTTATATTGTTATATTATTTATTATTATTTAATTTAATTTATTAATGAATTCCTACTAAAAATGACTTAATTATCCAATTTGTTCTGAACACATTTTGTTGTTATACCTGCTCACGCCAAAACAAAATAAAAATTTACTAATTTTAAAAAGTTTCAAAAAAATGTTTGCAAAAATTATGAAAACATTTAAAATTTGTAATTTCTCGGCGATGTTTTGCAGTGTTACTTGTGAAATTAATGTATTTAAAGTTACTAGTAACCTCATAATTGGATAAAAAAGGTGCTTAAAAGGTATGTTTCAAAGAATGGGGAAACTTCAATTGTCATAAGGACAAATCCATTATGGAAAACGATTTTCCACATTCAGGATTCCCATTGACTATCCACTAGTTAGTGTGGTAGCCGAGCAAAAGTAATATTTTTACCCGTAAATAACAAGTATTAAGAGTAAGCTTAATCATTAGAATCCAACCCAAATTTGGTACAAAAACTCAAATACTCCCTACTGTGTTGGTTTGGAAATTAAAATTTTTCAGTGTTATGTTTTCCTAGTCAGTAGTGTTAAATATTTAAGATATTTTAGCACAATTAAAATAGTTTAATTGGAAACAGTTAATTTAATACTTATGATCAATAGTATATATATTTACATTTACAGTGAATCCATGCCATAATCGGACTAGCATTTGTCTGATATTTAAATCTTAAATCTCATGGAAAAACATTTTTAAGGAATAAGAAAAGATGGACTAAAACCACTATTAATATGCAAAAAAATCGACGAATACTTCCACATACGCAATGTTTTCAAATTTTTGGAAAAAAATAATTATCACCTTTGAAAATGAGTAAAATTTTCTATTATTGTTGTTGTAATGAGCCTGTCTATTTGAATAATTTTGGCTTATTGTGGGCATAACAACCAAATATGCCCAAAAAAGTATAATTCGTAATATGTTTAAAATTTTTCATATTTTTTATGACTACAAAGATATTTTCGACAAACTGTAAATGTATTTTTTTCTTTTAATTTAGACCACATATTATTATATGTATAGCACGCTTAGTTGGATGTTTGAAATAATTTTGAAATTTAAGATAAAAATGAAAACATGCCTGCAGTGCCAATAATTTTGTTGTCTGTATATTCCTTATGGGATTCCAGATGATTCCTTTTTTATATCATACACTGAATGGCAAACTCAATGCTTTCTACATCACCATCTGTGGTGGTGGAGAGTATAAAATTATATTGAAAAGTTTACCTTGTTGTAGCGTGCCGATGAAGAATCGTTATGTCCACTTTCAATAACTTCAATTTCATCTGCCTTCGTTAAATGATTAGCGCCAACAGATGTTTTGAATGACATTTGTTTTTGTAAAAGTGCTGAATGACTACCACCACTAGGATTAGCAGTAGTTATTACTCCTGTGGATCCCATATTTCGTTTCCCTCGATTATTCAAAGTTGTTTATTTAATTTTTTTTGTATTGTTTCCCTTTCTTATTTCAAAATTCGTTCCTTATTACTTTAAATTGCTATTATTGTTTACATAACATATATATATATATATATATATATATATATATATATATATATATATATATATATATATATATATATATATATATATATATATATATATATATATATATATATATATATATATATATATATATATATATATATATATATTGATTTTCTTCACAAACACTAATAAAAATCCTATAAACATTTAGATATGTAAGTACATATTTATTTATATTTTTAAAAACATATTGATTTTAAAACAAATTATTTTGCAATTTATGAATTACTCTGTCTTATTTTTAATATAATAATTTTAATTCTACTTTTTTATATGTTTCGGTTTGTTGAGTTTAGTGTTTTTCTCTTTTTTATAATCTATGACATATGACAGATTACATGGAATTCTTTTTACTGGAAGTGCCATAAAAGCTTAAAGCTTTAAAGCTTTGTAGCAAACATTGCCATATCCAACAGCTTATGTATATATTTAACACAATTTTTTAAAATATATTTGCAATAGTATAATTTTTTCACTTTATTAAAAACTAAGAAAAAAAAAGTGTTAAGGAAAAAACAATCTAAAACAAACGATGCAACAAATGAAAATAATATCACAAAAGGAAAACATGAAAGGTTAATTCTAAACTCTATAACTATAACTCTAAGCTGTAACGCGAGTTTAACATTTTCGTCTATTAAAATATTTATAACAAGTTACGTTCACATTTGCAAACTCTTGTCGAAATAATTCATAATAATTTTTTCTTGCAAAAATTTAAAGACATTTAAGGAAAATTATTTTACGTATTGATGATTGTATTTGGTTTTTTATAATTAAAAAAAAAACAAACAAATCTTTTATTGATTATTTCTATTTGGTAATTAGTCGTACCTTAAGCAATTATATTTTTATAACATAAAAACCTCAGTTGACATCTCCTACCAATTTTAGTCCATTGTCCAATACTTCTTTTTTACCAAAACTTTTCAAATAAGAATTATATTCTGTTCATTAAGGCAACATATAACTGCTATTTACAGTTTGATCAAATTATTGTCGTAAATATATAAAGCTTGGTATGTAATATGACTGGTGGACAATATTGAATATGAAGATATGTAGCAGTATTAAAAAATAATATAGATTACAGTGGACGTCCAGTAGTATGAACGTTCTTTATTACGATTTTTTAATAACACGAATAAGTTTGTTAAAAAATCGGTAAACACTTACAATGGAAGATGTACTTTACAAGTGTTTTTTGTGCCAGTGATGGTTGGCTAACAAATTAAAAAAAAAAAAAAAAAAAAAAAAAAAAAACGTTATGCAATACGATTGTCAAAAGAGTCATTCGTTAATAAGTTAGAGTCTGCCATTATGGAGAACGGGCTATCAAAGGAGGCAATTTTTAATGCGGATCAATCCGGTCTCTACTGGAAAATGTTGCTTAACAAAACAAATTGTTCATTTAACAGTAATTATCTATACAAAACTGGTCAAAATTATAGATACAATTTTTTTATTAAACAAAGTAGACTGAAGAAATCAACTCATAAACCAGATAGTTGTATCATACTTACGGTTTTCTGAAAATTTCGCTTTTTTTAATACACTAATTGGTATCCTCCAGAAACAGCAATTATTCCGGAAAAGTTATTTAGTTGATTTCTTTTGTCTGATGTTCGTATGATTTTTACTAAACAAAAACAAGAAACTGTTTCAACTGTTTTGCATAAAAAAAAACAAGTCTTTATGTCGCACGTATTATTTCTATCATTTCTAAAAAATCAATTTTTTTAAAAATAACTCTGTAACTTTTGAATAGCTAGAGATATCATAAAGGAATTGCACAAAATGTTTAAGATCACATTTGTAGTAGAAATGTATAGAAAATAGTTAAATTTTTCAGTAGGAAACCTAGTTTAGGGTGGATTTTTAGCCAATGTATAAACTTCTAACACATATGTATTTGGTGTAGTTATTGCACCAATATTTTATAATTTTATAGGAAATCTGACTCATGTTTAAAATAATGAGATATTTTCTGAAATGTTTAAAAAATCTTAAAATAATCAAAGTTAAGGATTTAAAAAAAAATAGGAAAATCATCTTATCTCTATGTAATACATGTCGACCAAATTTAAATATTGTACAATTCTAGATCGAAGATAACAACGACACTAAAATATTCCAAAGAGCCAAGTATTACTCAAACCTCGACTTTTATGTCCGAAAAAGGTGTCAGTACGAGATTGATTGATACCTAGCAGAAAATTGTAATATTGTGTTCATTTTAAGAAAAATTTAAATTGGTTTAAATTATTATTTTTAATAATATACTTACATTCCATGCACAAATACAAAAAGAACACACATTTTTTAAGATAAAAAAATTAATATTTGTTTTATTATATTTTAAGTAGAAACATTTGATTTAAAAATTAGTGCAAGAGATTAAATTGTAAATAAATACTTATATAATACTTATATAATTTGTGTTGTTTTATTTTTAAGCTACGAGTTAGTTAAAAAGCATCAAATTTTTTAAACATCGCAATAGCAAATATTAAGTTGAATTATATTAAATTTTACTAAATTGTGTTGTGCGCTTACAATAAAAGTATTTTGATTTGGTAGCTTAAAAAATACTAAACAAATTCTCAATGATTATAATACTAATTTTTTCGATGTATAATATTTAAGGAATTTTCGAAGTTAATTACATTAAATTATATGAATACATCTTTGCGGTTATTACTAAATGTATGACTAGAAATATTATAAGGAATTCTCTGGTTAATGTTTTTGGAATGCAAATCACAAAAAACAAATCCCAAAGAACTTTAAGTCTTTGGTTTGGACTCCAAAATAATTTAAAAAATATATGTTTTATTCGGCTTTGCCATCTTCAACATCTTTCATTAAAACGCAGTAGCGGAAATTTAAATACAAATGTAATATACAATAAGGTAAATGTTTATTAATCATACTATTAGTGACACAACAGGTATATACACTAGGGTCTTCCAAAAGCACTTTTAAAGTATACTTGCAAAATTTCATCTTTCTACATTGATTGGAACTGAATGTTACTTTAAATTTATCATGTTGTCCCAAGAACAAAAGTTGAAGCAATTTCGATCACCAATTATACTGATATACATATCAAATGAAACCAAACGAAAAAAAATTTGGTTTCATTTGAAATCTGCAGCCGCAATTTAATATTATGCCCAAATTTGAATTTTTTATATCTTTATTATCGATAAAAATATATTTAACTAAATAAATTTTAAGTTTTTTGTTTTTGTTTCTTATGCTTACTTCTGTTGTTTATATCTTTTCCAAACATCCAATAAATTTGGACCCCTAATTTTGAATATTTCAATTTTTTCAATACTTTAGTTAAAAATTTATTAAAAAATAGTATAAAGTGCTCTTAAGTAAAGAAAGTAATCATCTGAATTAAAATTTAAAGTTATTTATTTTTGGGTATATTAAAAAAGTACCTCATTCAAAATTTTGCAAAATTTTTAAAGTCGAAAATTCAAATACATATAACGCAAAAATATAATAAATAAATAACATGCATTTTTTAAAGGAATATAAGATGTTGAAGCATCTGTGCGGCCTAAAAACACAAAGTTATAATACCTTACTCCTTTGCTAATCATATTTTATGCAAATCAATTTAGTAAATTTATTTAAAAAAAGATTATATTCCATTATGTATTGCTAAACAAAAAATATAATTCATACAATTATTCGTTTACTCGAAAGGTAAACATGCAACAAATTTACAACCACATTAAGTACCGCAAAAAAATTATCTTCAATATATCAATTTTTATTTAATTTGTAATAATGTCAAATTCTAAGTATAAATACTTAATTTTCACAGCATAAAACTTCAAAATTTAATTTAAATATTCTTCTGTATCTATAATTGAAGATTTTTATCAAGGCACATATCCAATTTTACAAGTCATTATAAAACTAGCTATTTTATTATCATTGTAAATAGCTATTGAAAACGAATATTCGTTAGTTAACAAATTTTTTCGTTAACTGCTATTCTGAAAAAATAAAGTTTATACTTTCATTCATAAATCCTAAGGCATTTGTTTTAAATAATTTTACAAATAATTTTATTTTTAATTTGACGTTTTCAATTTTCTACAGATATTCGTCGTTAAAATATATAACGAAAATATATTCTTAACTTATATAAGAGAATACCAAAATCGTTAAAACATTTTTCGTTACTTACCGATATTGGTAGTAAATTTAAAAAAGTTACTGAATTGTACTGGTCTTTATTGTAACTTTAAGAAAATAATGTAATAATATATATAACTGGGGCATGACATATTAAACTATTATGAAAGCTCAGTAGTTTGTTCATAACTTTAAAATTGTAGATATTTTTTATGGGACTGAATTCTTCAGGCATGTTTTATGTCAATGTAAACTTCATAACGACTTAAAAGTTTGTATTTTGTCAGGAGTGAAGCACCTTACGTTACATTTTTATGTTAAACACTTTAAAACTTTATAAAACGCAGATGCTATTATTCATATTGAAATAGCTGCAACTTTACTTGAAAAGTATAGCATTTAAATATTAAAGCCAATTTATTTTTATAAAAACTTAAATTGATCCAGTAGGATTACAACTTTTCTTTATAAGAAAGCTGGTCGTAGCTGGAAAACGTCATTATTATCGACGCAAAAGCTGTATATTTTCATATAAAACGTACTTTTTCCTGTAGATGTTTCAACTGTCAAACAAAATAATTGTTAATTATAATAGTTCCGTTTTTTTATTTTTGAAAACTGTAGGTATATAAATAAGCTTGATGTTATTTTCAATTTTGAATAATGCAATGGTGCAATAGAAAGTAGTTCATATGTTGTAGTTTTATAGTATAATATGAAATAACATCTCCTTTGAAGGTTGAAAACTTAAATAATTAGAGATAACATTTAATAAAGCCAAATACGTTCGTTGAATATTTCATATTTCTATTTTCTCTATTTATTTTAACAGTATCTAATAATAGTAATGAATCAATCACTTCAACTGTATTCAATCATTTTTATATCACATTTTTCGATTAATCTTAAACACTTTCAATAAAGCATTGAACAAATATATTAGTAAGCTCACATTATTATGTCTTAATCATTAGCATATAAATCTAATTTAGGCACTCATTTACTATATTCTGAGTATTATGTTACTTCTCTCTGTGCCTGTGTTTTATCTCTACTTTACTGTATTAATTAGTATCTATTTTTTGCTAAAATCTTTTTTGCTCTGAAAGTGTGTTAATTCCTTTTCGTTTACCCTATAGTAACTATCAGATTTGTTGCAACCCCCTAGAACCATTGACGGCAGCGCTTTTAGAAAACCATAAGTACCAGATGGTACTCGAGGAGCTGGTGGCACTGAAAGGCTACATCTGTTATATAGATATGGCATTGTTCCTGTGAGACTTGTGTTTAAAGCTAGAACTGCTTCCAAGTCGGCTTCTTGAGCTTGCGATAAAAACTCAAGAAAAGGTTCCGATGGTATCATACCGATTTGATCAAAAGTATCAATATATGCCTCGGTGTCGCGATTATACTGTTCAAGGAAGTCCCCAAGCATTTTAGCTACCATTGCAGAACGAGCCTTATTAACCACTCGTGTATTTTCTGGACTTCGGAAAAGCATAGGCGCCTTAACAGATCCTCCTACACGATTAAGAAATTTTAAAATAATTTTTTCATGGCAGTCTTTGGGATCTTTTGTCAAACGTCGCAATATAGCTTCCAAATAAAGTCCAAAAGTCTGTCGAGCTTGTAATTGCGTTAATTCAGATCCGTTATCAATCATTTTGAGAATTTGTTTGCGAAGTCGTTTAGCTTCTTCTTCACTTTTTGGTTCTACGCGTTTGGCTTCAAATAATATGGGCGCAGTTGTTTCTAAAGCACGTTCATATTGACTAATGCGTTTTTCGAATGAATTTGATTCTTTTATATTATCATTTTTAGCATATTTTCCATACAAATTTTGAAAAAGCGAAATATTGTAGTTATGTTGCAGCAACATAGAATGGAACGTTTGACCTTGCAAAACGGGGGTGGACATTGGAATTCCTGTCGTTGAATCCAAGAAATTGCTGTATCTAACCATACTATCATCTGTGGGGAAAATACGTACAAACCCACCTCGACGTGCGTTTTGTAATCGCGCATTTCGTATAATTCGTTGCTCTTCATGTGTTAGTTGTTTCCCAGGACTATTATTTACATTAACTGATGATCCACAGCGTTTTGAAGAGACACTGCATGGCGCAGGTTCGGCTGAGCTTGTGCGCCTAGATATAGAAATATTACGAAATCTTGACCATTTACTGTCATAGTGAGCTCGCATTGCTTGACTGTAAGCTGGAATTCCAACACATGTTAGTAGATCGGTAATTAAACATGATTTTACTTTAGCATCAAGTGGACTATCTACGCCCATTGACGGTGATAAATTCACTTCAAGCAACCAAGGTTTCAATGTATCATCGATTAAAATATCAAATCCATACAATTCAAAGCAGTTACTTCCGTTAGGAACAAACATACGACATGCTGAAATAACTGATTGAGCACATGAAAAAATTGATTTAATGATGAGATCTTCAATATTTGCCATTAACATATGTGTGTCACAGCCTTGGGACTTGAGATGACGTAACAGAGCTGAAAGAGTCCATTTGTGTCCTACGTCTTCGTCTTGAGCATCACTCGATTTAATATAATCTGTATGATATTTGTTTATGCTATAATTACATAAATGCATACAAGGATTCCATAAATTATCTGCATTAAGATTATATTTTACAGTGGCTAGACGAACTAAACCTTCTTCGTACAAATATATAATTAAAGGATCAAATGATGTCACTAAAACATAGACACGCAAATCACATTTATGACCATCAATGCATAAAGGATCCGCAATATACTTAGATACTAGTACCTGTTCATCTTGTGGAATTAGATCAGGCTGTAAATATACAAAAAACATGGTAAATATGTGTAGCAATTTAAATTTTAAATAATAATTATCTATGAGTAAAATAATTATTTGACTAAACAGATTTAATTATTGCTTATCCAAAATTTCCCTTTTTACAAAATATAAAATGAATCAATCAATAGCTTTATGATTTTATTAACTTAAACAATAGTTTTGTTACCGTCAATAACATATATTTTCAAATTAAACTTTATTCATAATAACGACAAAGAAAGTCATATTTTAAGGAATTTCTATGTGAAGTCCAACTTAGGAATTACTTGTTATTGACGTTAACAAAATGTTTGTTGGTTCCACTTAAACTTAAAAAAAAAATCATTCTACCTAACTATCATGTAATAGTATTTAAGAACTGTTTTAAATCATCCATTAGTTTTTAAAAAATGTAAGCTTTTTTACAAACTAGTTGAAAAAATTAAATTATAGTTTAATTGCTTTATTACAAAAGTTTATTTTATTCTGGTTTTCGTTTCAGTTTTTAATGCATCAATATATAAATATGACTAAAAATTCAAAATCGAAATATTCTTGTCAAGAAGATATATGAAATTGACAAAAGATCATTATTAAGTTTGTTTATTGCATTATTAGCTGATTCGTTATAAATATAAATATTTTTTGCTTTCCTTTTGTGCAATTATAAAAGAGAGCAGCTATTACGTCAGCTGAAGCAGCAAAAATTTAACTTTCTGATAACATCGTGGTGATGTATGTATGTAAATGTATATGCATGCGAAAGTGTATATATATATTTATATATATTGCATTTAAAGGCGTAATAGCTGCTTTCTTTAAATATGGACTTCTGTCATTTTTTTTACAGTGTGCAATACTAACAAGTATTCTATACAGAATTATTTTTGGAACATTAAATACAAAATGTATTTACTTAAATATTTTCAAGAAGATTTTATAAACATTAGAAGAATTTTTTTGAAAGAGTACCATCAAATTTTTATAGAATGTTTTAAAAACTCAATAAATATATCTAACGTTTTTCCGGATTAAATTAACAACGTCTTAATCAAGGATTTTATAAATTTCAAACTGTAATTCATAAATCGCTCATTTGCTGCAGGATCGTTATAACTCAGAATTCAAAACTATGAATGTATCTGAGACGATCGTGATGCAAATATGTTATGATAATTACAGAATTTGTTGATTAATAATTGAAATAAATCGTTATTCGAGTCGTGCAATGGTTGTTGTGTAATATATACTACAATTTTCCTATATGCGTGAGAAAATTAACCATATTTCAAAATTTTTATTCATGAATTCCACGAAAAATTAAATACGTTTCCTTAAAAAAATCTGATTTTTATGAGTTGTGAGTATATTGCAGCAAATGAACGATTTAATGTTACCTCGTAGAAGAAATAAACATTGTTTATAATAATTAAAGGTGCATGTAGTGCTATTCTTACAGGCGATATATTTGGCAGCGACCAATATTTATGTTATTTTTACACTTTATTTTATACGTGTAAAGCATTCTTATAAAGTTTCAAGAAAAGGAAGTAGTTATAAGTTTATATAAGTAGTTATAGTTTATAAAAGTTGTTTTCGTAGTAGTAGTATAAATAATAAATTAATTAAATAACAAGTAAATAATTTGTAATGAATTATGGCCTATAGGCAGGTTAATGGAATATTATTAATAAATAAAAGAAAATAAACAGTAGTAATATGCACATAAAGAGTGAGATCGAAAAATACCTATATTTTATTAAAAACGAAACACTAAACTTATAATTTTCTATATTTGGCTAAAATTATTATAAGAATTTACAAAATAAATTGTATAGTTTTAATCATTAGTGATAAAAATTCTAACCTTCTATGGAAACTCTTCCATTAAGGTTTTCATTTTGCTTCTCTTGGTACATTTTTATTATTCTTGTACCAACATCAGGTACAGTTTGGCTAAAAATTAGTGGACCCATTTTAAAGTCTTATAAATGGAAGAAACCTTTTTGTATTTACATAAAGGAATCTTTACATGATGTGGACCATTCCATCTACCTGAACCAGTTTTTCTATCAAAGGACAAGTTCTCAAGATACTATTTAATAACATTGGAAACATTTTACAAAGGTAAATTGATCGAAAAATCAAATAATAATTGTTTTAATTTTTAATAAAATACATGTGTTAAGAATTTTTGATCTTACTTCTTAAATTATCTACTTACAGAATTTACTATAAAAATACCCCGACCTCTACTCGATGCGACTGGCTTCACAATCCATGGACCTCTATGTTTGTTGTGTGCTGTTACGAGATCTTTATATTCTAAAGGTAACATAAATGATTGAGGTATAATATCAAAGTGTTTAAGACCTCGCAGGTGTTGCATTCGTTCAATATTTTTATATAAGCGATCTTTGCGTGTCAATTCATAAGACCTTACAAATATAAAATAAAAATATAAATTTTAAAATAAAGTTTAAATATAACACAATATTTGTTTTTTGGATTTATTTAATTTATTGCAAATTTTCAAAATATACCTGGGAAAGTGATTTACACGCTGATATGGAGCCAGATTTCTCAAAACATCAGGTTTTATATGTACACCAGTCCACATAATACTAAAATTTTCATTCTCATCTGCTTCTGTAAGACCGTGTCTAGCAAATATTTTACGTAATAATTTTGTTTCTGTTTGAACAAATTTATACGTTAATTTGAGATCTACTGCTGGCATACCAATAGCTGGCGAATATTCATCTAATTCATCTAATTTATCTAACAGTTTATTTTCATCGCCATTTTCTCCATCGCCAAGAGCAGAAGGATCATCTGTTGTATCTACATCTGGAATAGTTTCTGTTCCTTTTATTACCTCTTTTTCAATATCATCTAGTATATCTCCATCACTTGAAATTGAATAATCACTTGAAGATAACGAATCGCACAATTTCTTCTCTGACTTTACGACACGTACGACATTTTTTGGTGCTCCATCCAAATTTTGCTTTTCTTCTTCAGATAACAATTGAAAAGTTCTGTTGTTACTTATTGGTTCTTTTAATAAACCTCTATTTCTACTAGTGGACGGCAATGTGTTTTCAATTCCACTTGTATTTATATTATCCATACAAATAATTGCATTACTTATTGAATCAGCATTATTTGAAATAGGAGCTTGTTTCGTCTTTGTATTTAAAACTGATGTTCGGAATACTAGAACTGCATCGCGAGATCCCAAACTTCCACTTGTAATCCATTCAGTCTCATTAGACTTCCCAATCCGTTTGCAAATCCTGTAACAGTTCAATTTTTGAAATTATTCTTGCTTTAATGAAAAGATTATTTTATAAAAAAAATAAAGAAATGTCTTTGCATAAGTTTGATAATCATCACATAATTGTTCGAACAATTATGTAACAATATAATTTCATAGAAATGTTGGCAATTCTTAGGGAGCATTAGTGACTAAATACTTATTAAATAGTCTAGCCACTATTTAATAAGTATTTAGCCACTAATGGCTAAATTTTTAATGTCAAAAAAGTGGCTAAAATATACTACAAATATAAGAAATTTACATAAAGTTTAAAGTAGAAACAAAATTTATGTATTTTTTAAAAAACAAGATCATTAATTAAAGTAAACACAATATTTAAACAAAGAATAACTATTATTATATTAATTAATAAAAATTAATATTATTAAAATAAATTATTATTATTATTATTATTATTATTATTATTATTATTATTATTATTATTATTATTTTTATTATTATTGTTATTATTATTATTATTATTATTATTATTATTATTATTATTGTGTTAATAAAAAAATAGCTTTAAACAAAAAAATTACCTCATTAAAAATAAATCATCCATAAAGTTCAGATTCGTAATTTTTTTACCTGATGTTTTAATTATTTTGAGATACGATTCGGTTGGTTTCGCCAACCGCAGACAAAAATCGAATATGTCATTAAGAATATAAACCCTATGGTATTTATTTTCATAATACTTCTATAAAATAATTTTTTATTTTTATTTTATTTAAAATCTTTTAAGTTTTTCTATACAAAGTCGTTTATGCAATTTGACTGTTAAAGTTTTTTTGAAAATCAAATGTAAGTCTCATGAACAATAAATTCCAAGTTTTCTTGAAAATATTCATTTAGAGGCTGAATTACCGCTAGTTGTTGAGATAATTCCTTTTTTTCCTAATTAATTCTTTTTTTTTGATACTTGATGTGGTTCCAAAACACATTTTTTTGAGTTTTTTGTGATTTTGATTTACAAACGAGCACACAGAATTCAAAGACCATCACAAACACCAACAAAAGGGTCCTTGGGACAGCATTCCTGTAAATTACTCCAGACCTTCCTATGTATCTAAAAGTTACTACCAGGAACAGTCTTGAACCGTTTGGGTATAAAGGATAGTAGGTCGACTAGATTTGGAAATTACTGTTCACATTCTCGCCGTGATCATTGGTAACCGAAGGAATAAATGTTAGATGTTGATAATGCACCATCTTACGTTTGTTTAGAAAATTATTAAGCTGACAAAAAACAATAAGCGTCAGTTTAGTTTTGAATTTAACTTTAACTAATGCAACGAAACAATATATAATAATGGTTAATAGAATAAATTATTAGATTTGATTTTAAGGGACACAACACACGTATTTAAATATAGTTATTTTCTTTTATACAGGATACAACGAAATAATTAAATTAACAGTATGTATTTGAATTACAAAACATTTTCCATTTTGAAATAATTCTGATATCTTACAATAATATCTTCTAATTGTAAATATTCATTGACAAAGTTTTTGTTTTGTTTTACAAAAATAAAATAAAATATTAATTAAGAAAATATTTCATTACCGCAATTCCGTTACTTTTTAATTTAACTACCGATATCGTTTAGTAACAAAAAATGTCGGTTTTTTTTAACAATTTTGATATTCTCTAATATAAGTTATCAATATTTTTCATTATGAATTTTAACGACCAAAAGCGGTAGAAACATAAAAACGTCAATATTTAAAATAACATTATTTTCAAGTAAAATAAAAATCAAATATTTATTCCATCCATATTTTTTATGTGTAAATGACCACATACTGCCTATATTACTAGCAGTCAGTTTTTTATGTCTCTCCCATCTAGTCAACTACTAAGCTTCTGACTATTAACGTTGGCCTGAACTACATGTGGTAATCAAGTGATTGATTATATTTTTTTTGGTCGTGAGTCTAGTCTAGTGACAATAAAGTGTATAGAAAAAGAATTTTATTGATATTACCTAATTTTGAACGGCTGAAATTTTGCTAGGAGAAAAGTCTCACTATTCTCCAACAGAGCTATGAAAAGACATTAAAAGAATATATATTCGCTAATTTCTCATTAAGTTTCACTTATGTTTCTATCCATTTTTTTCTACATTACGAGATTTATCGTTACTTTAAAAGGATGGATCTCATACAAAGAATTTTTTACTATTGTGACAGAATTTAGAACTATTTTTTATTAGAATACCTTAGTACTAGAACAATATTATACAAATTTCAAAACTGGTCAAATAATGACTCAATTATTTGAGATTTAATGAAATTTAACAACTTTATTATTATCGTTATAATTTTACGACAACTTTTTATTTGTAGTTAGCTTACCGAAAAATATCGTTAACTAACTTTTAAGGAAAAAAATAGGAAATATTTTTTTAGGATAGAAGTTACCGATAAAATTCGTTAAACCAAGCCAAATTACACTTATTTAAATCTAAGAAGTTCATAATGAATTGTGTAAAATTTTAGTCCTCCGTTTGGAAAAAAAATGTTTTTTAGTAATGAGTCTTTTAAAGACTTATATGTTTATTATACCCGTGTTTGTATTCAAAAAATATTCGTTACACATTTATTTCAATTTCAAGAAAATACAATAGTCTATATTACAAATTCGTTACAAGAGTACTTTTCAGATAGGCTGTTAATTAAAAACTAAAACAAAGTCAACATGTTTCAATTATAAATAAATGAAAGTGAATTCAAAATAAACGTGTTGTTAATACTGTGCACATATATAACATTTCTTCCCTCATGGGGAGAACAAGGTTTTTGATTGGAATCCGTATATTGGGTGTAGCTGCCGGTTTCTCCATCTTTTGAAAGTAGTAAAATATTCAAATTCAGATGCATATTCACTTTATTGTTCCTTAACGCTCGACCTCCTCATTGGTGTCTCATCTTCTCGGTTCAAACGTTTTTGAGTTTTAGTCTGTTTGTGTAGAAGTCCTCTATTAGCACAACTGGCAACACAACAATCTACTTTACCTCCAGAACGATTGTTATCTGTTCCCAGTTGTGGTGGCCTTTTATCACCTCCATAACGAATCTGATCAATATTTCATAGTATATGTTACTCAAACGTTTGTTAATTTTTACTTTTAACCATTTGCATAATCGAAGGTTTCCGGACAGGAAGTTATCATCCTTCTTGAACTTTCGATTTTGGATATTGTTCGAATGAAGCCCTTATGTTCACATCTTCCGGTTTTAACAGGTCGAAGTGCGTGCACAATCCTAAAAATAAATTTGTTAGGGATTGACCCGTGGTTAAATGTGGTGCATTTCGGTATTATCTCAAGAATTCAAATTCCCCAAATTTCCCCGCAAGTTCTCCTTGGTTTTGCCCATTGTCTTAAGTGCATTTTTCACCGTTTACACATCCATAAAAGGATGTTAAAGAGCCGTATATGTATGATATTTATCACCCACATTAGTCAAAAAAGTATTAAACTCCACTAAATTTTGTAGGATTCCTAGCAACTCCTGACCAATATACATAAGAACGGGCTATGCCTTTCATCTTCACCACTCCTAAATCAGAACAGTGTAGTTATTCGAAAAAAATCGCCAGAAACTTTAGTGGTATAATAATTCGGTGTTCAAAGATCAAACATCCAGCTGATACTTTATAGTTCACTTCTGGCGATTTATACCCATATCCAACCAAACACTTACCGCTTTCCAATATTTTAGGAATTTTATTTTTTCCTAGGTGAACATCCTTCCTAGGTTCTTGGTCTATTCGTACTGCAGTTAAAGGGAGTTGATTTATTTGTTCAATTATGAATTCGTCAAATTCATCGTACATGTTACCTCTCGGAGTAGAGCTCATTTGATTGACTTTTCCAGAATCTGCTACATACATTCTTGTGAGTGATATATTTTCCTTTAAGCTTTTATGAATTACGTAGAAATCGAAATTGAAAAGAAAATCTGCATAATTTGCCATGCAAGATATTCGCAAGACCGGCAGGGATTTGTTCTGTTGTAAGATTTCCAGATGCTTATGGTCTGTTATCAAAGTCCAGTGTCTACCATATAGGGACTGGGAAATTTTCTGCATTGACTAGACAATTGCCAAAGCCTCATTGTCCATCTGAGGATTTTTCTGTTCCGTTGCGTTCATGGTGCGGCTTAAATATTTAATTGGTCGTTCATGGTTGTCCTGTAAACAATGGAAAAGTACAGCACCCAGCCCTGTACTGCTTGCGTCAGTTGCAAAGATAAGCGGTTAGTCAGTTGCATTCGGCATCAACACTTGAGGTGAGACCAGTATATTATTTACACTCTCGTAAGCTTCGTCTGCCCCCTAAAATCAAAAAATTTTACCACTCTTGATAATGTTTGGTAGTGGTCTTTCTAGGGTTGATAAATTTTTCAGAAATAATTGCAAGCCATCTTTAGTGTTGGCTTTCGCCGAATTTTATATATCATCTATGTGTTTATTGGATTTATGTATTCCCAGAGCGCCTATCCTAAGGCCCAAAACTGAACTGATGAAGCGGCAAAAATATATTTCAGGTTTTTCAGCTTAAAACCAAGGCTCCGAATTCTCTCAATAGTAATCTCTGAAGTTTATACAAATTTCCAGCGTAAATCAGGATTTCATCGAGGAAATTCAAAACGTTCGGTATATCCTGTAAGACTGTCTCCATTGTAACTTTCCTGATAGCTGGTATGTTCGCCAACCAATATACCGCACGCACCAGATGGACGTATCAAAGTCCCTGCGATTCTTCAAATACGTCATCGTATCGCGATACCAGTTGTTGTAATAGACGTTGTTCTACAGTAGTGAGGATAGAAGTTTCAACCGAAATCGTTTCCATGTTTCGTTCTGAAGGATCACCCCAAATATTAGTGTCGAAAAGCTCAATGAAATATCGCGAGCGAAATGAGTAATCCACTCGCGCCCACATAACATATAAACATTGTCATTAACAATATATAAATTCAATCACCGACTTATTCTGCCAAAGGATACGTTCACCGCCATTTTCCAAATACAATTCAGTATCTGGCCCGTACATTTAGAAATTGTCTGTCTGATCTCCCAAGCACAAGTTTTCCATTCCTTAAATTGTGCAATACACATGACATTGCATGGTACCCCGTATTCAATTCCATATCATCATCCTTACCATCAAGGTTCACCGTACTTAATGCTTAACCCACATTTCAATTTTTATATTATTGGAAAACAATTTTAGACTTAAATTTAGACTTAAAAAACATTCATGGTTTGTTCCTTACTTGTTAAAGTTTTTCCAGTTTTTAGTTAGAACGGTTTTCGTACTCAAAAATATTGTACAAGTGATGATAATTGAGAGATATAATTCCGTAGTTACCCATTCGATTTTGCTTATTCAGAAAACTACAAAATTAACAATTCGCGTTGTAAGAACATTTAAAATATTTCAAAATAATTCAAAAACCTTTTTTTTATTGCTTAATTTACTTAAACTGACATTCCGACAAAGATTTTCGCTTTACTTTTCTAGAGAAGCAGAATGCAATTTAACAGTTCCTTATAGTATAGGATATCGCTTCTTTAAAAATCATCGATTATAATTCTCTTGTTATGTTTATTGTAATAAAATGTTATCTTATGTAATAAAAACTACTGCAGCATTTTAAAGTTGACGTTAACTCTTTATAAGTTAGGAATATTTAATGATCAGTAATGAAGTAATAATATTATTTCTCACAACTTGGAAGAAAGGTAATATGATCAATTACATATATGAAATATATTACCGTTTAGTTGCATAAATTCTTTTAAAATTCTCAACTCGTTTCCTTGATAGGTTAAGAAGTTTTATTGATATAATTAATCGTTCGTCGTACGCCAATCTCAAATTCTTTGTTAGCATCAGTGCTCTCTGACATCTTAAAGTGTTTATGCAAATACAATAATTTTAAAATATTGAATTTTTCGTTCGTGAAAAGAAAATAGTTTATTTTCTACATAGATTTAAATTGAAATTAATTTATTAAACTTACGTTGCATTTATAATAGATTGAGAGTTAGTTGTGGGCATAACGGACCTGAAAAGAAGTGAAATGTTTAAGTTGTGATTCAAAAATATATTTATCTTCAATCTTATTTGTAGAAATATAAATAACATTTATTCACTTATATATATATATATATATATATATATATATATATATATATATATATATATATATATATATATATATATATATATATATATATATATATATATATATATATATACATATATATATATATATATATATATATATATATATATATATATATATATATATATATATATATATATATATATATATATATATATATATATATATATATATATATATGTATATATTATCGAATATCAAACGAACTATAACATTGGGAGTTTATCGTTCATACAAAGCAAATATTGATTATCGAATATCTAATGAGCTATAACAGCGAGTTCTCAAATTTCGTCTCAACAACTTCTTCAAGGAATTGTTTTACTGGATAAAATGTAATACAGATAAAACCACGTTATAAGCCGTATCTCATAGTTTTACACAAAATAATAAAATTATTGAAAGTTTTGTGTATTAAATATACCAACTGATTTATTGAGCTCACTTTTTCCTTAAATCCATACTACCATGTTCTTATTTAAATTATTAGGTTTATATTATATTTAGAGGAAAATGTAATAACAGGTAATTAAAAAACTCTTGAAGCTAAATAAACTAATATATTACAAAAATTGTTTTGCTCGTTCAATAAAGTTATCATCCTCTATAAAATTGTCTCAGAATTTTAAAAAATGTACTAAAATGTTCTTAACAACTGAACAGATTCATAAAACATTACGAATTTTGTAACTTATTGATTTTTTCATTCCATTAAAAAATTTCATAATATTTTATTTTTATTATTTATATAATTATACACGCATTTTTTTCTCATAAACGCTGAAGTAAGTTTTTAGTTAATATTTTTACTTCTTTGTCAAAAAGAAGATCACACTGATACTTGTTAATTCAGAGATGTTTTTGCTGTCATTAGAGTTTTTGTTTAACATTATATCGAACTCACACACAACACTAAACAAACGAGACTCGTTTGTTTAAATTAAACTACACTTGCTTGTTCTATATTTTCATAACAGTGTAGGTGTTTTTTTAAATTATGCAGTACTGTGATTTAAAGAAAGAGTATACTTATGCAGAAAAAATATTTTTATTAATATTAAATGTTATTTAACATAACGAAAATATGTTAATACCTTGAAATACGTAACGCTAACATAAATTTTTTTTGAACATAATGTTGAGAACGATTTGAATTGTCAATTTCAACGTTAAGTATTTTAAAGGTGCCAAAAAATTAAAAAAGATAATAAAGAATTTTGCAAGGAGAAAAAATGGTAAGTTCAACATTTTATAAATTTTAAAATAATTTCAATAATTTATATTTTATAATACATATTTATAGAAAAAAAAAACACTACTACATAGCAATTCGAGATGTTAGTGTCCGAGTTGTGCAAAAATCCTTCAGCCTGACGTGGGGTTTCAGATTTTGGGATCACTTATTTTATAAATATTAAATGCAAGTGATGACACAGAATACAAAAATATTCACTGCCATCGTTTTCGTTTCTGAACATCAACAGAACGACGATAAGGCTATAAGTGATCACTTTTTCATTAAAAAAATCGTCCGACAGAAAATACTTTTTGGGTGTTTATCCTATATATGTATGCTATATAATAATGATAACTTGAAGATTATTTCAGATTAGCGATTGGCGTCATGAATTAACGTCCCAAAATAAAAAATAACACTCAAAAAGTTTGAACGCAAAGAAATATTGTTGCGTTATTATTCCATTAGGAATAATATTCTTTTTAAAGCTTTAGAAAATTTTGAAAAAAAATTCATTGTGCATTTAGTAAAAGAGTAAACTATATAGATTAAATTATTTTAAATAAACTTTTGAGCGAACGTCCTTTGGATGCACTTACAGGATTTTACCTTTATGGTATTCATTTCTTCTAAATATGTGTTAATAATTTAAAATACAATTTTAAATTAAATAAATTAAAATAAAAAATTAGCACAAAATACAAAATCTCAGCCGCTGTTTTTATTTACATCACCGTGTTGTCTTTAATATATTAAGCAACAGGGTTGGTTTACTAATATTATAATTAAAAGATATTTCACTTAATTAATTTAAGTTTTTGTGAGATGGGATCAACATTTTCGCCCCAGTGAAGGAATTGAAAAACATCTTCACTTCAATGGCAGTGGATCCAATGGTCTTAACCTTGCCGTTTTCTCCTTCCACGATTCCAACGACCCTCCCGGTCAAAATTCTCTTCGTGGATTATTACCAATATTGATGTTTGGCTTAGGAACGTACCATTTGGTTTTGCCTCGTAGAATGAACGCTAGTTGAAGGTTCTTCATGACCCTAGATGAAGGTCTCTCATGACGAAGTTCGTCGCGTTGTCGCAGTAAAACACAGGAAAGAATTGAAGACAGATATGATATAAATTCTAAATGTACCACCTTATAGTGAAACACTTAAAAACCGTTCGCTTCAATAGATATATCATACCACATACTTTCGACGTAGCTAAAATTTGCTCAGAGCCAAAACAGGTTTGGCGATATTATTAAAAAAATTCAAGCATTCATTATAATAAACCACTTTAAAAATGGCTAATGATTTGGGATATTTTTTTATGACATTTAAAGTCAAGTGGGTTGAATGAAATCGTCTTTTCTTAAATAGATTGATGAATTCGTACAATATTTTTTAACTAATCATTTCTCCAGTATTTCCGATCTAAAGTCTTTTTCAAATCATCATTAAATTTTATAAAAAAGTTCAGATAAAAAGTGTCAAATTATTCTATAGGTTACACAATATTCGGCTTATGTTATTAAACTTTCCAAAAACATTTTTAAAGTCTTTGGTAAAAAATACGAAAATGTACTTTATTTACCAAGAAAAATTAATATTAATTATTTCAATTTATATACAAATTATATTAAGATATTTAAAAAAAATTATTAGCACACTAATTATAATATATTTTATAATAATACGAAAATAAATTCTTTGGTTGCCAGTGAGAACACTCTTTTAACTTGACTATTTAAATTTCTGTAAAAATTAAACTTTCGATTTAAGTGCGCTACTAATGGTTAAATAATGCAAGTGTTAAAGGCACAAGTGGAATCAATTTTTTTTACAAACAAGGCACAGTATTACAAATAAAAATTAAAATGGAAATAAATCGGTAACTTTTGAACGGCCAGTCCGATTTTATTGAAATCTCACATAATGATAGTAGAAGTGCAGTGAATAATTTGCGAAAAAAAAAAACTATTCGTCACTTTCAATGCGTTTTTCTTAAAAAGCGTGCAACGAATTCCATTTTATTTGAGACACTGTGCAACGGATGAAAGAATATGGGAAACAATTAAAAAAATAAGAGATTAATAAATAATCATCCTTATAAAAAATCACCTTGTTCTTTTCTTCTATAATTTTAAATGTAACTTTAAGTAATTATCACTTTCATTTAGGCATTTTAATGTTTGCGTTTTAAAAAATAATAACTGTTATTGTAACGTACTTTGCTTTTGCGTTGTTTACAGGTTTTATGTATGAAACGTCGTTAGTACATACAGATGCGGTCAAAATAATAGAACCACATACATACGCCTTCTACAATAAGTCATAAAAGCCATTCCTATATTATGGTTTAATTAAATCAAAAATAAGATAGTGAAGAAACAAAACCATTTCTATTCATTATCGTTCTTTAAATTTATTTTTTCTAGAAGTACTTGGTGTCAAAATAGAAGCACACCCGTTTTTAACTAGAACAAAAAGCCGAAATAAATAAATGTTATTAAATATTTAGTGGTATTTTATCGATTTAAGCTTATTATTTATTCTAAGCATTTTGTAGTGTTTCATTTGTTAGTAATAAGACCTGCTTTGTTTCGGATCGTTGTCTTGTTGCATGACCTAAATCAGTGCCATTTCTTTAGATGTATATTGTAGCATTACTTCGTCTAAAATTTTTACATATTATGACACATCCTTACACATATTAAAACAATAGTTTTAATACGCTAAATGAGTCTTACAGCTCAGTACGAAAAGCACATCCATACCATAACACTAGAATCATCGTGTTTGAAACTTTTTGTTGTAAATGTCTGATATTCCTTGCTAGGAGGCCTCCAGACAAATAAAAATATTTTAAACTCACAGAATACTACTACAGATCTACAGAATACTACTCCGCTTTTCCAATATGCCAAACCAAATAAGTTTTAGGAAATGGGCTTTCAAATTATATTATGAAAACATAACCTCACTTTTTGAACTTTCTGCCATGTCTAAATTCAATTGTGCTAAATTACACAGTTTAGTATATAGCTCTTTATTATATCTTGGCTCTCACAATGATATTGCGAATTCTATTCTGATTTATATAGTGATGGAAAAAGTTGATGACGACAAGAAGATAAAATGAAAAGATTACTTGGACTTTACCAAACTGCCCTAATGGTTCTAGAAAGACATTGCCAATTTTTGGAATCGGTTGACTCCAGCCATACCCATGTGGTCCCTCGTAAGCTTGAAAATAATTCCGGTAAGATGACCATTTTATTAGACGTTGTTCTCGTTGTCTTTTATCGTTTTAAAGACATGGATGTTTCTCATCGTTTCGAAAATGTCAATCGTTTGGGTCTCTGTTTAAATTGTCTATCGAAAGGGCATCAAGTTAACTGCTGTTCCTCCACATTCGAATGCAAATTTTGTTTTCACTAGCATCATAGTTTGCTTCATCGGTCTCAGTTAGCTTCCAAGCCTTTGTCCCCTGCTGCTGAACCATCTACTTCTCCTTTCGCCTTGAAAAATCTTCGCCGGAACAGGTGCTGCTTGGTATTGCCATGGTTCACGTTCATGATGGTAATGGTTTCTATCAACTTGGTCGTGATTTACTAGATTCCTGCTCTTAGCTGAATTTCATCGCTGATAAGTTTTCCCAAAAACTACATTTGTCGCGCAAAAAGCAGAAATACTTATAGTAAAACTAAATATAGGTCGTGCTCTCTGATGAAAACGTTTAAAAGTCAATGTACATAATGTGCTGAATGTAAATGATATATTTTTAATTTCATGAGCATACTCTATACGCTTTATTTGGTTTATTGAAGATATTATTACTTCTAGCTACTCGAGCATTATAACCTGTATATATATATATATATAATATATATATATATATATAATATATATATATATATATATATATTATATATATATATATATATATATATATATATATATATATATATATATATATATATACAGGTTATAATGCTCGAGTAGCTAGAAGTAATAATATCTTCAATAAACCAAATAAAGCGTATAGAGTATAGAGTATATATATATATATATATATATATATATATATATATATATATATATATATATATATATATATATATATATATATATATATATATATATATATATATATATATATATATATTATAATCTTAAGAATAAGTGGAGATATTACCAAAAAACTGGAGGACCTTAATTTTTTCGGTTCTTTAAATTTGTTTAAAAGTTCTATAAGAGCTAAATACTTCGTTATGGCGCAGATTGATTTTAATTTGTTGTTGTTATATCAATGAAAATAATTTCAGAATTTCTAAAGAAATAATATTCTGACACAGAAAAATTATTAATTGTATACTAGAATATTGATTTTTTAACTATTTAAATCGGTTTATAAATTGCCGAGATATTAACAATTCTTTCTTTTCATTGTGATTGTTGATGGACATATTATTGAAAATTAAAATAATGTTTTATTAGGAGAAATTTTAAGTGGAAAATTGGTCTAAAAATTGGTTTCCGGGATATTTTCCGTTCTGGGTGAGCTAAAATTGTAAGATTCAGAACTTTAAAAAACTTCTATTTTTGTTTTTGGTATTTACAACAGAAAGTGTATAACAAAATGCAAATGACTTACCTTAATATCTGCTATATTTTCGTTGAGATTTCCAGAATTAGAAATTTTTGTTTACATTGTATCCTTCAAAAAACATGAGTAAAAATGATTTTTCAATAATTTATGAATAAAAGGTGATGTAGAATTATATTAAAGATTTTTCTCTTTTGCATTATCAATAATACGACTTGGGAAACGCTGTACCGCAGAATAAACAAATTAATAAAGAGTTTTACACATATCGGGAAAGAGATATATTTTTAGATATTATTGTATTGTGATCACGAATGATAATAGATGCATTACTTTTGGAAAAATCCTCACTTCGAGGAACAAGCCCAAAAACGTAATATATGAATGACTGTCCTTTAGTTAGATATAGAGTAAATGATATATGTATATGTTTCAAAATATGCTCAATTTGGCATATAATATGTGAGGAAATCTCTGAAGACAGAAGTGCATCATTATACCATGATATCTATGTTATGAATATGGATATACTTTCATGCTATAGAGTTGGTCTAGTACATAAAATGAAAGGATCTTAAATATTTATATAATATGTTTTTTCATTCTAAATGGAATTTTGCTTTTAAAATGTTTTTTTTTTTTTTTTTTTTTTTTTTTTTTTAACAATGCCGATCAATTCCATTTTCCGTTTTGGGAAAATGGATGAAATATCGTGGTCTTTTAATCATCCGATTTTATTTATGTTTTTCTTAGACTTTTTTTAATTTTAGCTCCCGTATCTCAAGTAAATAAAAAAATATATTATAGTTGTGGGCGATGGCGCAACCAAGTTACCAACGATAAATGGTTTAATAACAAAAGTTTTGTTTTAAAAGATGTGTTAAAGAATAAAATATTGATATTTTAAATCTTTAACATATTACCAACATATTATTGTTAATTTATTAACAACAATTTTATGGCAACATCAAAATTGTTATCGAAACAAATCTATTCAACAATTGACCTATTATCGATATTAATAAATTGCTGCCAAAACATAATAGTGTTGCGATGAACATATTGGAAACATTACTTTTTTTAGTAAAATACCTATCCAGGTCGTTACTATAGAAAAGTATGGAAGACCTTGGTTGTAATGAAGTTAATAATTCATTAATCTATATCATATTGTCTATGACTTTTTATTAAGGGTGTAAAAATATTAAGAAACTCTAATATAAATAATTATAAATATCAGCTTTTAGATATAAAACACTAACTAAAAATGTCATTTTTTCAATTGCTATAAATAAGTGTAAGACATTTTCGTTGTTGTTCTTATTTTGAACATTTTTCACGTTAAACATTTGTTTATAATGCAAATTATATAACTATCAAATAATTTATATAATGTACAAATTCAACTATATCAACATTTAAAGATTTTCTTTTTCTCGAACAATCCTTATATTGTTATGATAAATAATACATTAAAATTTATATGTTTGGAAGATTTATACGTTAAAAACTTAGCCAAAATATTATTTTAACCAATTTATGCCCACAGAAAAAGCTCGACTTCCAGATAACTCTCATGTATCATGTATAAAACCCAGTTTAAAAAATACAAAAAAATAATAAAAAACAATAAAAAATAAAATAAATTAAATATTTTAAAACAATTTTTGTTAATTACTAATTTTTTGCATAAAGCACATTTTCTTGTCAATCGCTTATGCTCTGAATTGATAAATTATAGTATTTTTATGTTCTTCATAATGGGACATAAGATAGAAACATTTTGTTTGTATTGACCAATTAAAAAAGCCATATTCAAGTTTCATATTTCTACTTATAGTAAATTGCATAAATGGGGTTAGAAAACTTAAACATTCCAAAATGAGATATTAAATTAATATCATTCAACATAATGTAATCTTTGAGAAAAAAATAATAGCCAAAATAAAATAAATACAGATAACTTACTTTATTTTATGTTTGAAAAAATAATTGTTCGCGAAGGAAAAATCTTTTTACGATATAAATAAATCTTTGTGGCACTTTCGATGTGAGCATAATTGCTCACATCGAAAATATTTTTTGCAATACTTTTATAAATTTTTATTATTTTAAAATTTATTTATGCATACACACTAAAAGGTTTATATAAGGCTTTAGAATGAATGAAGTATTAGTACAATTTCAATAGAAACTAACGTTTATTAATTTGACTTTTACAGTAATAAATTTTAATACATCGTTTAAATAAATTGAAGATGTATTATTAATTTTTTAAGCATATGAAAAATATTTAAGATTATAAATAACATTGTATTTTTTACAAAATATTCATTTCTTATTAATAAATACAAGTACTAATTAAAAATTTCGCCAATTACTTTGGCTATAATTGCTAGGTCCACCAATATTGAAGTTTTGATTCATATCCATATTTGAATTCCATCCCCAATTTTCTGCATTCCCGTTATTCTCATATTGGTTGTTATACATGCTTACCAAACTAGATGTTTGTTGATTGTATGTGTTATTTAATCCATAATTAGGTTGTTCTAAAAGATTTTCTGATCCACTATTGACGTGAGTATTGGTCATTGATTGAGCTGTATTATTAAAATAGTAGTCATTCGGGTTTTGTAAAACACTTGTTAATGAGTTCGATGAAACTAAGTCTTGGGTGGCTATTGAAATTTCAAAATTTTGGGTTTGAGATCCATTATTAATTTTTTTTTGGTTTCCGAATAGTTTATTAGACATTGTTGTGTTAGATTGTTCTATTCTTTTAGGATCATTGAAAGAGCTCGATGGTTTTAACAAATCTGAAAGCATATCCGATAATGTCTTTTTGCTCGACATTAAAGCCACCCCCAAGGAACTATTACATTTGCTACGTGATGCTGCTTCGCTATTTTCACGTTTCTTTTTTTCAATTAATCTATAAACAGCAATAAGCTGGTGCAATTGCTGTGGATCAAAGTCAGTTTTACCTTGAGCTGCGAGTGATGCGGCCAACCTAGATGCCAGTTCCTTTTTATCTAACCGCGACAGAGTATTTTCAGTTTTTGTTGAATGGGATTTCTTAATTGACGTGCTTGACGTTAAGATTTGAGATGATGAATTTTGAATAATTCCGGATATATTTGAGGACAAATTATCAATTAAAAATGGTAGACTCTTTTGTGTTTGATTTATTGACGAACGTTGAGATATCAACAGTTCGCGATTTTGATAAGCATACTTAAGAAGTATTTCCGCATCGTTAACAACCTGTTTTAAAACTTTCTTTTTTGATCCCTCAAAAAGTCCAGTTATAATCAACCCCTTAAACTTTTCCATAGCAGTTTCAATTAATGAACAGTTGTCATCATTAAGTATTACGGCATTTACATGTGAAGGGTTATACTTTTCTGCGTGTAATGCTTTAGACAATAAATCAATTATTTTGGGTCCTAAACTCCCCAAACTATCCTCTAAAGCCGTCATCAAACGCAATACTGAGACGACTTGCGGTGAGTTCCTAATAGCTTCATTATTGTTTGTTGGTGTAACAGTTTCATTTAAATTGCAAACTACAGAAGCCTGAACTTGATATTTTACATCAAGTACATAATCATTAGACATTGGTAAACAAAGTCGTTCACGCGTCTTTATCTTAAGATTTTCAACTTCCTGACCATATAACTCTTCTATTCTAATCTTTATAAATCGCACCCACTCTGGTTGATAGTTATATTTACGATGATCAATGCCGGTCGAAATCAACTCATCTTTACGACGCTTCCAAAATTTCTGCCATTCCTCATTATAGGATGGATGTGTTTCGGGATCTTTTCTATATTGTTTAAAACGTTCGTCAAGGTTGTTCAACTCCTGATCTACCATATGCCGATAAGTTTTCCAAATATCAGTTTCGCGTTGTTGAGACAATGAGTTACGTACTGGAGATGTAGAACGTTTTTGACGATCACGCAATTTCTTATTATCCGAAACCCCCTTTAGGGTTCCCTTAAGAAAGTCGTCGACCATTATGTTGTATGTCTCATCATCGACAGGTTGGACTTTATCACTATTAACAGCTTGATTATAATAACCTGAATGGAGATAAATTTCATTATGTAAAGCAGATGACATGTATGATTTCTGTACATTTATAGAATTTGATACATCTGAAAAAGAATTATCACGATCAGCATGTCGATTTCTTGAGTTACCTTCCGTATCAGAAATTCTGGACCTTTGATGACGAATGTCGGATCTGCTGCTAGAATCTCCTGATTTTTTATCGAAGATAGCGCTTCGTAATGATGCTGGAGGTAAATATTTGTGTCTATTTTTAATTAATTCATCGATTTCTTTTGCACTAACAACGTGTGTAAACGTAGGACCATATTGTTCTGATGCGTGCCGACACGAAAATGTCTTCGCAAGTATTTCATGACGATTTAAATTAAAGTCTCGTTCATAACACTCATATGGTAAATTTCTACCGTGGTGTTTCTCAATTGCTATAGCCAGCTTAGCAAGTACTGGAGTCATTACTTTGAACAACTCAGATTCTGACACATGCTGCATGTACTGACGGTAATGCCTTATAGCCGTGGGAAAATGTTTTTCACAAAATTTTAAACGATGATTATAGCCTTCCAAATGTTTTTGCATAGCAAAGCCATCAAGAACAAGTTCACATAAGCCACATTCATAACGCGGTGATATGTCATGTCGGCTTTTTAGAATTTTTATAACATATTCTACACCTAGAATACCATAAATATTATTATCGAAAGGTTTAGAATCAAAGCATTTTACAGAAAAAAATTGAAAATTACTGGATGGCGTCTGCGAAGTTATTGTCGAAGTAGGCGTATTGCTCATTGATTTAATTTTATCTTCTGATGGTATTATTATTTTGTCTGTTTGATATTTAAATTTCTCTCCACTATATTCATTATTGCCTTCATTTAAATTTACCGAATTCTCCTCTAAGTTTGAAAAAGACGGTGCAATAATTGCTTTTTGAGACTTTTCCTTCAAAATTTTTCCCGACAATGAGTTCTTCTCTGCAACTTCTGTATTCTGCGTAATTTTTGCCTTTTTTACTTCAACATCTTCATTTAAGTCCGTCAATAATCTTTTTACTGCAGTAGTGATTTTTGTTTCAATATTATTTGACTGGGACCTATTGTTATCTTCATTTAGGTCTTTAGATGAGGGATTATTTTCATTATTCTGATTTTGACTTACGGACTTTGATTTCATATTTTCATGATTTGTTAAAATTGTACTTTTTGCTTTTTTATTTCTATCATCCGTTTTATTTTTAAAAATTCCAATTTGTTGAATACTTTCAATAGATTCATGAAGCTCGCTATTATCACTAATTACTTGCGACTGAACCTGATCTGTGGTTGCATAACTTTCAGACACATTTTCTTTCTTTTTGGTCCCACATTCAGTTTTGTTATTCTTAGGATGTGTATAATCTGGATGGTATAATTGCTTTACCCTTTTCATTTGCAGTCTATGTTTTCTTCCATCGATATGGCTAAGCAAACTTTTAAATGAACTCGTTTCCAGAACACAGAGATTGCAAGATAACGCATTAGACGTTACACTTTTACGTCCGAATAACTTATTCCAATTAGTCGCAACACGGTATTCGATCGTCAGAATTTCTTGTATCGATAAATGTTGAATCAATTCAGCGAATTCCCCCTTTGTAAGTTTATCTTCGGTGTCACCTTCTTTTGACATTGTTGCACAAAGTTAGAATTTAGTTTATACGTGACAAGTGGTATATATTAAAACCCCGACAACTTTTTAATCAACAGCTACAGCCAATTAGCAATGACAAATTATTGTTATTGAAATTTCTAAACCAATTTTCTTTTAGAATATATTCCAAGGAAGAGCAGAACAACTCCAAACTTATTTCTGTAAATTAGTTTATCTCGACTAAAAGTGGAGGAAGAAAAAACACATAACGTTTCAAGTAATTACTACAAGATATGTTTAATAAATGACTGTATATTAATTTGACATTAAAATAATAAAACGATATTTTACTACTCCTTTTATTTATTTATTATTATTATTATTATTATTATTATTATTATTATTATTATTTTGCATTTTATAAATAAGAAAAATACATTAATAAATTTAAAAAAACAGTTACACTTTACTAATACTAAACCAGAAATAACATAATATACAACATGTTGCATATAACAATCGGAAATTATTATAGAAATTGTGTTTTAATTTCGTGGAAATACAAATTGTTTTGTTTAAATAATACGGATGTACGGTCCGCCAACCTTGTCAAATAATATTTTTATATCCTCCACCACCACAAGTGGTTAAGAGAGTATATTAAATTGTCATTCAGTGTGTAACGTTAAGAAGGAATAATATATATATATATATATATATATATATATATATATATATATATATATATATATATATATATATATATATATATATATAATATATATATATATATATATATATATATATATATATATATATATATATATATAATAATAAATAATAATATATATATATATATATATATATATATATATATATATATATATATATATATATATATATATAAATAAATAAATAATATATATATATATATATATATATATATATATATATATATATATATATATATATATATATATATATATATATATATATATATATATATATATATATATATATATATATATATATATATATATATATATATATATATATATAATATATATATATATATATATATATATATATATATATATATATATATATATATATATATATATATATATATATATATATATATTATATATATATATATATATATATATATATATATATATATATATATATATATATATATATATATATATATATATATATATATATATATATATATATATATATATATATATATATTGTGGATAGCAACATCCGATTAATCTTCGGAATAAATATACGAATCCACCTTCTGCACATTAAATGATGATGTCCGCACACGGATTATGGGTATTTCCGCTAGTTCGCCAGAACCTTTGGTCGGATTAACTGTACAACCTGGCAACTGTAGTTTCAATGGGATCAGACCACCTACCCATAAACGTTTTCTTGGAGCGACTTTATAATTTCATCGTCTCTGAACGCCTCACATACATGAACGAAAAGAAAGCAGACCGGCGCTGCTTCAGAGAATTTTCCGACCGCCGCTTTGGTGAACTACCTGTTCCCTCAAATGTAAGAATAGCCGATAGGATGTTCCCCGAAACCATCAACGCAGCAGTCGACCGCTTTGTGCCATCTGGGAGAATATGAAATCCTCAATACCAACCACAGCGACCTTAGGATTGCTCAGCTGAACAGTGAAATCACCACCTTAGCAAATACAATCAAAATATTTGCGTAAATAAACTGTGTGTAAAAACGGCTTTTGCCCATAGAGTTGATGACCTATGTGGCTTGGGTAAATTGTTATCTCAGCGAAATCCACAACTTCTTCACTGCACGAAACTTGAAACTTTCATCAGCAAAATCAAATGCAACACTCTTCACCACGTTGACAAAAGAGGTGAATATGAATTTAGGCATCACGGACGATGGAGTACAAACTCCGACAGTTAACCACCCAAAAATTTTGGGAGTTACATTTGATAGCCTATTCACTTCTTCAGCATGTGCTACTACAATCACGCACGAAATGCGAAGTAGAAATAAGATCCTTTCAATAAAGAAACATAATGAAACGCTAAATAAGCAGTTCCTTCTAGGATGTCATCGGAGAAGCCATCCCAACTTCAATATTACACTATTGGAGTTACCGCCGAGTAATGTAAAAAAGGATATTCGTATATACGAACATAGCATACATAGATATGTGCAAGATCCTTTGGATCAGAATTCGTATATGACAGCTTTGAACGACATTCTCAGTGACGCGTTTTCAAGTTACCGTATGAATGTCGTTCTAGAAAGCCGCCCACCGCAGATTGCGGATAATGAACAGTTTTTCCGAGATCAACAAGAGTAGTTCTGGCACTATTGGGATCGGGATGGAGCAATATGCTCAATGCCTTCTGGTCACGTATTGACCGTGCCGTCCCAAACCTATATCCTGTATGTGGTTAAGGACCACATGATACACGACATCTAATCAATTGCCAGTCCAATCCAACTTCACTTTATCCTGAAAATCTATGGACACAACCAGTCGAGGTTGCTGGATTCCTAGGTCTGGAGTTGTAAGTTGGTCTATTTTACCTCATTTAGAAGTCTGTTTTCTAAGTTTAAATCTTTACAGAATTATTGCTACGAATATGTATATCTCTGTCGTTTTAATTTTGATCAATTTAAAAATGTATAATATTTTTAAGTATTTAATGTCCATAAATACATTTGTTACTAGATATTTAAGAATTTATATTACTAAAAGTAAAATTTTCTTTGTGCTACCAACAAAACTTAATTTTAATTTCTTGTGTATTGTTTAATAAATGTCATTTAACTTTGTGTGAAATCAAAGAGGACAACTAGAGAGTCGATCCTTTTATTTTATTCGCTCACCAAATGAATTTGCTCTCTTCACACGTATAATATGAACATACCATGGTTTTAATTAACCTCAGTTATTTGAAACCATGGTTTTAATTAACCTCAGTTATTTGAAACCATGGTGATGATTGTTTTTTATTTATTTTTCTATTAGAAAACTATTTAATAAATTTTTTATTTTTTAAAGTTGTTATTTTTATTAGTCTAAAAATTAAAAAAAAAATAAATAAAAAAAACAATAATGTACAGTGGGGCTGAATTTATTTTTTTGAAAACAAATCTGTATCATTTGATGCGATGGATAGATTTTTATGAAATCTAATATAATGATAGCATAGGTGTGTTGCATATTTTAAGCATGGTCGGTGTTATGAGTGTGCATATTGGTAACCTCAACATTTAATTTGCAAATTTTTGGTTCTCAATTCATTTTTTACTGCCTTATAGCCATAACTAAATACTTGTAAACAATTGAGGTTTCCATATCTTAAATCCATTTTTAATTTCAAATTTAGATTTTAAACTAAAAATTAATAAATTTCGATTTTTGAATCGGCAAGAACGGTATGTGTCTTTTTGCGGCTCTCAAGTTTTCCTCTATGGTGGTAATTTCGCGACAAATAAATTTTTTTTAGTAAATTCACATGTAGTTTTTTCGTCCCTTTGTTAATTAAAAATCAGTTCATAAAATTAAAAAGAAATGAATTTACTAGAAAACATCAAAGCATCAAGTTGGAATGCAATCCATCAAATGATTAAATTGTATAAAAAATATATTGTACTCATATAAAGCAAAAATTTGTTTCTTTTGATATAGTTCTTGTTCTTAATTCAAATAGTGCTTTTGTATGTGAGACATAGTTCTCGGCATCAATTTATGCTATGTTCTCAGCAAAGATTATATATTTTCATTAGTTTCATGAGCTTATAAATCTAAAGCAACAAAATTACTCTAATTCAAATAATGCATTCAAATGCGAATTTATGAATAAATATATGAAAAGAGTTCATATTTTTTAATTTATATTAAATAGTGATTTCTTAGTGAAATAATGAAACTTAATCGATATTTATGGAAAACCAAATATACTGCCTTTTGTTCGTTAAATTTTTCTTGAAAAAAAAAAAATACAACAGTCAAGGAAAGTACACTTATATTTTGAGCATTTAGAAAATTAGAGAAAAAATAAAAAATATAACAATGTTAATAACATTAAAAATATAGATTACGTAATATTTGAAAAACAACATAATATAGAAATTTGTAAAGAAAAGCATAAAAATTAATGGGAAAAAAATCTACATACAACGAGGCAACTACGTAGTTCAAATAGAAAGTTAACACCAAAGAAATGAAAATAACTGTTAACATTGTAGATTTATTAAAATATATTTACATAATATAATATAAAAAAAACATTATAACATTTTTATTTTGGGAAATTGAAAACCATAAAGGTATACAAAGTAAAACTCCGAAAGGAAAAAAATCTTTTGGAGAAATTGTTAAGATACAAAATTAAACCATTCTACTGTAAAAACTATCATTAGAAATATAAGACATTATCTGGTAGACCTAAGAGCTTTCGAAACGTGATTTTTTCAGTATTATAAAATTAGTCAAGCATGATCCAAAAATAAGCGCTCCAAAATTGGCGGAACATGTCGAACAAAACAATATCTCATCGAATAATAATAAACGTTTTACATGGAAATGGGCTTAACAACAGTACAGCTGGTATAATGCTAATCTACACAAGGTTCTAGTTTCTTGAAATCGAGTTATATTTTTTTCGGGCGAAAGATGAAGAATGATAGAGTTGCGATTAAGTTTGCATGCAAAATCATCTTCGACCCTAAATGATTGCAAGCGAACTTTTTGTCGACAATTCTTTAAGCATCCGGAGTAATAAGGCGAAACGAAGTGTTGTTCGCGAGCGGGGAATTGAGTACTTGACAACGGTTTTCAACCTGTCAATGCAGAGCCTGTTAATTAATAGTGTCATTCCCATTTTGAAACATGGGAAAGATGCGAATGAGGGACAACGACGAAACCTTTAACGTGATTACTTGTCTCTGTTAAATAACCTCACGGTTCTCTTTGCACTGACTGAATATGCAGCAGACTGCTACACCTGAGTACCAATTCGAAGCCATGTATTTGACATGACTTCCCCCTTGGTTAAGGGCGGAGCCTATCTAAAACTCCTGCCGTTTTTTGGGACACGGTTGTATATGCAACTCCACACCGAGCCTAATGATTCTTTCCGCGAATTGGGTTAAAACCACAGCGACCACGATGCTTCCCGAGGAGCCACACCAACAGTCAGGCTGGAACCGAGTTTCAGGGGCACCTGACTCCCGTGGTACCAGAATTAAGTCTTCGGTCAGACTTCGTAATCAACTCGATTACTACCAGTCGAACTCTAAAGCAGTTCGGGACTGGTGGCCCACCGCTCCACATACCAACACACACATACAATTGGACAACAATTACAACTCACGGACAAGGCTTTGGCTACATGGTGTGACACCTGGAATCGACAAAGACGAACGTTACGAAAGGACACACAGCAACGCAGCAAGGTAGGTGGTGATGATGACGGCAAAGGTGACGACGTTGTTGAACAGCAAGGGCAGCAAACAAGGCACTCATCTTGTGCGCATATGCGCACACTTTGAACGAACGTGCAAGTAATCTCAACAAAAGATCCATCATGAGATTCCAAATAAAAGGACCACAGATGGAACCCTGCGGACAACCACGTGCAACATCCTTCCAAACTGTGTCGCTGACACCTACCACACAAGCAAATATACCTAAGACATATATGGCAGATGAGCCGCCAACACTGCGAATGAGGGACAATCACTCAGGCTATTTTCATCCTGTCACAATGACTCTTGAGCCTCTTCTCCTTCCCCGGCTGAACAGTAATCTTACAACAGCTCGTCACCAGCATGGATTTTGTAAAATGCACAGCACAACAACATCATTAACAGCCGTAACCACTCAGATCGCGCATGGATTGTACCAGCATAAACCTTGTGAAAGTACAATTCTGACCTATCAAATACATTTGATACGGTAAGTTATGCAGTTCTCTTCCAGAACTTTCTGCAATTCTCATTGTCGAACAAAATAAAGAGATGTGGCTTAATTAATTTCTACCACTCGAAATTCCCAGCGCCTCCACCCGGAATAAACGTGATAGAATATGCGAATGACTGCACGATTACGGCTACTGGCCATAGAGTTGATGACCTATGTGGCTTGGTAAATTGTTATCTCAGCGAAATCCACAACTTGAAACTTTCTCCAACGAAATCAATGGCAAAATATCCCAAGCTGTCAAAATGCTACATACAAATCTCCTCAATTCACCATCTACATGAGGAAGCAAAGATCCTTCCAATAAAAGAACATAATGAATTGCTAAGTAAGCAGTTATTTCCAGGATGTCATCCGAGAAACCATCCTAACTTCAATATTATACAATTGGATTTACCGCCGAGGCATGTAAGATATAATATTCGTATATACGAACATAGCATACACAAATATGTGTAGGAGGGAAATCGGCCAGTATGATTATCCCTCAATCGCGTCTATAGGTTTTCGTGTTGGGATGAATTCTTGTTTTTTAGGTATTGGTATTATCAAGCTTCTTCTTGACAGGTTAAACATCATAGTCATATATTTAAGTTCCCGCTCGCCAAGTTTTTTTGCTGCGTTGATAGCCTCATCATGTGGGGTGAACAGTTGTGGTAACAAGACTGGAAGATTGTGAAGTTTGCGAACAAGACTTTGTTACGCCTTATCTGTTTCAGGATGTTTAATAAATTGCTGGCAAAATGATCGCAAGCAATCCTATTAGCAAACTTAATTGCAATCCTGTCATTCTTCTTTTAAGGGTTGGAAAGAGTTCGGACAGTCGACCACAATTTATTCACTCCAGTGTTTAAGTTGCAGTTGTTGAGTTGACCTAACCAATTCATTCGCTTGCTCCCATTTACCAACCTGCTGATTTCAAAGTTCGATTCTTGGGTCATTGAGTTCGGTATACCGAAACTTATCGCTCTCGTCTGCTAGTCTCGTCGCTTCTCGTCTCGAAAGTGCAGAAGGTGGATTCATCTCTCTGTTCCGGTAACAGCGCACATCTTTGGTCTTCTTATTAAGTGTTCTATTTTATATCTTTTTTAATCAATATTTGATTTTTAACTGATTTTAACTTCTTTGGAAGACTTAAGCTATTGTGACCAAATGGGATCATCGCATCGAATCCCACCATATAGAGAATGTTTCTTAGCATTAAGGATATCATTTCCAATAAGTGGAATTTCTAAATTGAGTTTGTGAGATTTTTTTAAAAATTTTGAAAATTAACTTTTGACCATTATGGGTTCTGTGGGGGATTCTTGATATTGTGACCAAAAGCAACCATCGCATCGAATTCTACCATATGAAGAATGTTTCTCAGGACTAAGGCTATCATCTCCAATAAGTTGAATTTCTGAATTGAGTTTGTGAGATTTAAAAAAAAATGTGAAAATTAACTTTTAACCATTATGGGTTCTGTGGGGGATTCTTGATACTGTGACCAAATGGAACCATCGCATCGAATCCTTCCATATGGAGAATGTTTCTCAGGACTAAGGCTATCATCTCCAATAAGTGAAATACCTGAATTGAGTTTGTGAGAATTTCTAAAAAACTTTGAAAATTATATTTTGACCATTATGGGTTCTGTGGAGGATTTTTGATATTGTGACCAAATAGAACCATCGCATCGAATCCCACCATATGGAGAATGTTTCTTAGGACTAAGGTTATCATCTCCAATCAGTGGATTTCTTGAATTGAGTTTGTGAGATTTAAAAAAAATTAACGTCAAAATAAAATAAACCCACTATGGGTTCTCAGGAGGATTTGTGATATTGTGACCAAATGGGACCAATGCGTCGAATCCCACCATATGGAGAATGTTTCCTAGGACTAAGGCTATCATCCCTAATAAGTGGAATACCTGAATTGAGTTTGTGAGAATTTTTAAGAAATTTTGAAAATTAACTTTCGACCGTTATGGGTTCTGAGGAGGATTTTTGATATTGCGACCAAATGGGACCATCGCATCGAATCCCCATTGGAGATGATAGCCTTAATCCTAGGAAACATTCTCCATATGGTGGGATTCGATGCGATGTTCGCATTTGGTAACAATATCAAAAATCCTCCAGAGAACCCATAATGGTCAAAAGCCAACTTTAAAATTTTTTAAAAAATCACAAACTCAATTCAGAAATTCCACTGATTGGAGATGATAACCTTAATCATAGGAAACATTCTCCATATGGTGGGATTCGATGCGATGGTCCCATTTGGTCATAATATCAAAAATCCTCCAGAGAACCCATAATGGTCAAAAGCTGACTTTAAAATTTTTTAAAAAATCTCACAAACTCAATTCAGGAATTCCACTGATTGGAGATGATAGCCTTAATCCTAGGAAACATTCTCCATATGGTGGGATTCGATGCGATGGTCCCATTTGATCACAATATCAAAAATCCTCCAGAGAACCCATAATGGTCAAAAGCTGACTTTAAAATTTAAAAAAAATCTCACAAACTCAATTCAGGAATTCTACTGCCTTAATCCTAAGAAACATTCTCCATAGGGTGGGATTCGATGCGATGGTCCCATTTGATCACAATATCAAAAATCCTCCAAAGAACCCATAATGGTCAAAAGCTGACTTTAAAATTTTTTAAAAAATCTCACAAACTCAATTCAGGAATTCAACTGATTGGAAATGATAGCCTTAGTCCTAAGAAACATTCTCCATATGGTAGGATTCGATGCAATGGTCTCATTTATTTTCACAGTTTAATATGTTATGACGTAACGTGTTACGTCAAAACATATTTAACTCGGCATATTTATCTTCACACACATTTGTATGTCGTCTATTCTCATAAATTTTAAACGTTTTCCTTATTAATATTATTTTTTTTTTCTTAGATTAAAAATAGTGTGCCTTTGAAGCACATAAGTATAATATTTCAAAGGAAATTATTTGTTAAGATTTACAACAGTTAATAATAATACACAGTTGTCATTTGTTCGACTGACAGTTAAATACATCATTTATTCATTTTAGAAAATGAAATAAACAAAAAAGTTTATTGTGTTCATAAACATTTCACTCCTTAATTGTTATTCCAACGTGACCAAGTTTGATTACGGTTACCTCCGCCTTTTTGATACATGGCATTATTTTCACCCATTTTTGGAATGAGTTGTGAACGTCTAAATTGCGGTTCCAATCCACCACAATAGTTCATGCTGCTTCCAATTATAGGTCCACTATTTGTTCGTGTATTAATATTTGTATTCATTTCATTGTTGTTCTTAAAACTGTTATTGTATAAGCTAATTCCACCACTATTCGTGTTTCTGTGAAAACGTCCAAATTCTGATTGAAGAGATTGATTTCTTTCTAAATTTTCGGTGTGACTAGGTTGATCAAGGGATAATTTGGTATTGAATAAAGCAAGCCCAGAATTTGATCGAAGTCCTTTATAACCACCACCAATTAAATTTGAATTTATATTCGTGTCCTTTATATTCGGCGGTGGAGGGCAATCAGGAAGATCTTCTGACTGGGCAAACTGACGTTCCTTAGAAACTTTCATCTGTTGTTTGTTCACTAGTGTTGGTTGGACTAAATCCAATAATGTATCAGATAATGGTTTTTCATTAGAATTTTGAATGATTTCGATATCTCTTCGATTATGTATAACCTTTATCTGTTTTTGATTTGCTTCAGAGTTTAATTGCCTCCATCCCATTTTCTCAGCATATTTAAGTAAATTTTCCGTATGTTGAATGACTCTATTGAATCCAGAAATTTTCCTTTCGTCCAAAAATCCAGCAAATAATACGCCTTTAAGTTTTTCCACTGCTGTTTCAAGAAGTTGGCAATTAAAAACTGACAGAACTTGCGATTCGAACTCAACACTATTTCCACCAAAGTTTTTTTCCAATTGCAATGCATTTGATAACAAATCCATTATCTTACCGCCCAAGCATCCTAGGTGGTCTTCCAAAGCAGTTATTAAACGAAGAACGTGAACAACGTTAGAATGATTATCACTAGTTCCAGTGGCAATAATTTTCGATTCTTCTTCTCTTTCTTTATATATTTGTTCTGGAAATATCCTTTTATTGTTGGTTCCATTGTCTGAATAATCAATGGAACTGCAACGTTTGAGTGGTTTGCATTTGTTAATATTATCAGCTTTACTATATTGATTATATTTATTTTCATGATCACGTTGACAGTCTTCTTCGGCATCTAATGGAATATCTAGCCTGTCGCGAATATTTATCTGAGACTTATGCAATGCCTCTCCGAATAAAACTTCAATTCTTTGTTCAAAATAGTGAACCCATTCCGGTTGGAAATTGTACGTTCGATGATCGATTCCTTCTCGTTCAATCTCCTTTTTGCGGCGTTGCCAAAAATTGTTCCATTCATCCTCATACAAAGGATGGCTTTCTGGATTCTTTCTGTAATTTTCGTATGCAATTTCAATTTCATTAGCGGCTTTTGCTATTTCACGCCTATAAATATCCCATATATCTTGATTGAGAATATTATTCGTTCTCCCTTCGTCAACTCTAGGTCTTCTAACAGGAGATCTATGCCTGCCAGTTATAGGAGATCTCGATCGAACTCGTTGCTCATTAATATGTGTGTGCAACCGTTCATTGCGTAAATCGCTTCTTCTTGGTTTTTCATTAAACTGAGCTTTAAGAGGTGATTTGGAACGACTATTTTGTGTTTGGCGAAATCGATTCATTTTAGCATTGTAATCTCTAAAACGAATAACTGGATCATGGCTGCTTTGATTTAAATATATCTTACCTTTTGGAGCCACAGTAAATACAATATAATCAATACTTGTGTAAGTCTTACTTTCCACTAGGTTTCCTGCACAGTTTTTAAGGTTTCTTATATCGTCCTTCGAAAAAATGTTAGAAAACGATGGACCTCTGTTTTGAGAAGCATGTAAAAGAGCATAAGCTTCAGCTATTAAATCTGGTCTATTTAATTTGTAATCTTTTAAAGAAACGCTATACGGCAAACTACGACTATGATGCTTCTCTATTTCAATTGATACTTTATCTACAATTTCGCCCATCACAGCACGGAACTCTTTAAAACACATATGACCCAATAATGATTCATATTTTTTAACAGTGTCGGAATAGTGCAAATCCAAATATTTCTTCTTGTGGTCATAATAAAGCAGATGACGTTGCATTTTATGGACATCGCCAACAAATTCGCAAAGTCCACACTCAAATCGAGGATCATTAACGTTTTCATTCTTCAATATTTTTAGGACATATTCGACACCGAGATGACCAAGAAATTCATTAGATCTTTTATCCATATCATTGATATTCTTCTCACCGGACTGCTTTAACCTGTTATCAATGCTTGAAATAATATTTGGCACATAATCATTAAGTGCTTTAAACTTTCTTAAAATTGAATCTGAAAGCTTAGTAATCTGTGCTTTACATTCATTTTCAATTTCTCGTTTGGCTTCATTTTTGATTGTAAATTCCAATGTATTTCCAAAATGGATACAACAGTTTTTATTAACTTTAGAACTGCTTCCATATCGTAAAGCAAGAACATCCAATTGCTTTAATCTATGCGTAAATCCATTTAAATGGGAATTTACACTTCCAATTCCGCAACAATTTAATGAACAAATATTGCAATGATATATGGCTTTTTTGGTTAAATTTGTGTATGAAAGAACAGCATTCCATTCACCACTAACTACACAAAAGAGCAACTTAGGAATATCTTTAAATGGTAAACAAACCATTACAACCATTTCATCTGGACTTTTAATGTTTTTATTTAAAACTGTTTGTATAAAATGATCATCGCCCATTTCCTGAATTTTACGTTGTGTAATTGTTGCAAATTCCTTCGCAAGAACACATTCCTTCGTAAAATGTTTCATTTTCAAATTTACTTCCCTCAAGGCCTTTTCATTTATATCTCTTGGAACTTGTTTACCCAACCCCAAATTTATATCTCCTTTTCCATAAGTGTAAAAGGGATGATAAAATTGCTTAACATTTGATCTTAATAACACAAGGTGTTCATTATCAATTAAATGATATTTTATAGTTTCAAATCGAAGAGGTTTTCTGCAGACATTACATCGCAATTCTAAAGATTGCAAATTCACATCCAACATCGGCATCCATTTTATTTTAGGAATAAAAACTTGGGTAAGATAAATATCTTCTAAATTAAGATGTGGTAGTAGCTCCAAAAATTCTTCATTGGTAACCCTTTCCAATAAAGGCCAATCTCCAAAAGTTGCCATTATTTCTCGATTCGTAATTTCTTTGAAACTGTTTAGTTGGTTGAAATAACTTTTACAACAACAATATTAAGTATCAACAATTTAACGGAACAAATTTCTAAAGAAAATCCAATAGGTTTATACTTTAAAAGACTAAAATGCAAAAAAGAAACAAATAGACATTGATTATTTGAAAGATCTTATAAATGCAAAATAAAAAAGAATATAACCCACATAATACTAGTTGTTCTATCTGGAAATATTTTATATATATATATATATATATATAATATATATATATATATATATATATATATATATATATATATATATATATATATATATATATATATATATATATATATATATAATATATATATATATATATACATATACATATATATATATATATATATATATATATATATATATATATATATATATATATATATATATATATATATATATATATATACATATACATATATATATATATATATATATATATATATATATATATATATACATATACATATACATATATATATATATATATATATATATATATATATATATATATATATATATATATATATATATATATATATATATATATATATATATATATATATATATATACATATACATATACATACATATACATATATACATATACATATATATATACATATATATATATATATATATATATATATATATATATATATATATATATATATATATATATATATATATATATATATATATATATATATATATTTATATATATATATATATATATATATATATATATATATATATATATATATATATATATATATATATATATATATATATATATATATATATATACATACATACATGCTTACATCTTCTATTTTCCCAAAGATTTTATTTTATGCTTTAATGGAATAAACATCCGTTTAGAATATAAATGTTTTATAGAAGCACGTTTTGGCGATTTGTTATATTGAAAAACAATAGCTTGTGTTTTCCCGTCATTTACTTTTATTATTCATTTATCAAAAGATTTGTGTTCGATTTTTAAACTGTCCTAACCTTTACACAGCATATAAAAGCACTATCGACTGCGTAAAAATCTATTTCATGATTTCTTAACCTGACCCTGCGGTATACTCGCAGGAATTTGCCTACCACTATATTGCAATTTATCGACAAATACTGCAAATGACCGGTGCTCTAAGAGAATTTTTATAAATTTTTTACGGGTACGTAAGATAGTTGAAAGAGTACATTTTAAAAACTAGTCCATCATGTTAAACCGAGTCGAAAGCTTTTTCGATGTCCATAAAATAATCCCAGTACTCTTTCGCACACTCTTATCATATATAAAATTGACAACACATTTTAGTTGACTTACGGTAGAATGCTCTTTACGAAAACCAAATTATTGAGAGTTAATATATTTCGATTGAAAAATACTAAAATTCTCTAATTTTGTCAAACACTTTATCCAACAGGTTAAGAATGTTAATTTGTCTATAGCTGGATGGACTTTTTGGATTCTTTCCTGGTTTATGAATTGGAATCACTTTAGCCTTCTTAAATAATTATGGAAAGTAGCCTTCTAAAAAACATGTATTGAAAAGTTTACTTAAAGCTTCGAAACTGCAGGTTTTAAAACTTCACCATCGACATGATGATCTGAGATTAACATTTTGTTGCCTTTAATGACTCCAGTTAGAGCCTGGAGGCAAATTTTCAATAAATTTTGATCATGATTCATTACGCTCCTTATTAAGGTGGAAGTCAATTTATTTAAAAGTTTCATAACACTTTTCAGTTGAATTATAGAATTTAAATCAATAGATCGTTGAAATTTACGTCTATATATTTATTTTGCTAATTAGCATTTTACTTATATCAGAAATTTGTCTTTTACATGAAAGTCTGTGACCAACTGGGATTTTAAAAAAAGCTTTCTTAAGCATGCATATTAAATTATCAAAATAAAAATATATATTACCTGAATAATTGAGAGATTGCTCAATATTATGATACTTAATTTCGTTTTCCACCCAGTTTCTGATTGCTGACCGGTCTGCACGATTGTACTATGGAACTAAGTATGTCGTATTTTGAACTTGCCCAGAAACAGTACATGATCCGACTGTAAAATATAAAGACGAGTCTCAAGGAAACTAGAGTTGGATAAAAGAATGTCCACGGCAGATGGCTTGAAATCGAGTATATTGGTTTGGATAATATATATTATAAAGAATTTGATAACGCACAATTTCAAAGTGTTTGTTTGGAATTTAGATCACCGAATATAAAAAAGTCGTTAGAACCAGATGGTAATTTATTCAAATCTGCCTTGAACCTTGCGGTGAGAATTGGATTATACGCTGAAGAAAATACAACTGGACGTCTGTAAATCATAACTTCGATTTATATAATCTCCATAATACTTGTATTAATTTTATTTAGTATCAAAGGTTCTATGTCACACTTAATTGCTGTTAGAACTCCTTTGGTTTCAAAAATGTTTCATTTAAAAGAACATTGATTTTCTTTTTATGTAAAATAAATTCCAGTTGAGCAGCTGCTGACTCCGTTGTAATACCTTGGCAATCCAAAGCATAACATGAATACTTTGGATTGCCAAGCATGAATTATATAGCATGTTGAAACATCATACCCAATATACGAAGCTTGTCGTACTTATTTTGAAATCTTTGTAAAAAATATTTTCATAAGTCTTTCATTTGAAATCTCATCATAATTTTTATCGAAGCTTTTATTTTTTGCCACCTCTGAATACAAATTTCAATAATTGCGGGAGTTATTACCTTGGGGTTCATGCTTTGGGAATTGATGAAAATCATTGTTGTTTATAATAAAAGATACATTGAGTATATTTTTCGTCGACCTTTATTTATAAGTTAATTGATGCCGGATTTTTAAATAATCTTTACACTTCGGATCATCGGCTTTATGATATTCCTTAGATCCACTTTTACAATTGTAGCACCTGAATATTTATATACTTTATTTTCATAATTTTTCTTTTAGAAACATACTGTCGGTCGAACTCGATTAGTCGAATCTGCACTGGAACTCTTTATTTATAATTCTCTACGTTCACAGGAGAAATTAAAAACTTTTCATTTTTTAATTTTGTATCCAGTTTTGGTAGGCCAAATAATATTAGTTTAAAGTTTTTAGAGTCTTTATACTCATGTGTATAAAATTGGAATTGTTTGTCTTTCAAGACAGTAAGAACATCATTATAAAGTGAAATAGAGTAGGATAATATTTTCTTTCCAATAGTCATTCTTTTATTACTAATTATACCTACCACCGTAGAGAAACTATGGTCAGGGTCCACAATTATAAGAGAATTTTTTTCTTTAATATTCATATTTGGACAGAAGTTGAAATCTATTAGAACTAGTAATGGGAGGGGTCCGTCCGCTGTTTTTGGCACCTTAAATTTAGGGTTATTGTCCTAACGAATTCTTCTTTATGACTGTACATTTTTAAGCGCAGAAATTAAACAAAATTAAAGTTTTTTATACTTTTTAATTAAAAAATATTTTTTATTAGCAGAAATGAACACGATGGTTCTATTTTGAGGCAGAGATGCCATTTGTTAGAAAAAATCAAATAAACGACAAATGTTGGGGAATTTCTCTTTTATTTTTTCACATTACACAGCGGTCCCAATACGGCCAATTTATGTCAAAGTAATTTTTTACTAATTTTTTGATATGTCTTTTTGTAGTTTCTAAACTTGGAATCAATTTGGGTCAGAAATTTTTTCTAAAAAATTGTCTGCATTCTGTATAAAATACTACTAAGCAAGTTTTGTGAAAAAATACATACCTTAGTGGAACCGATAAAAGTTATATTATTTTAAAATATACATTTTTAAAAGATATACATATTTTTTGTGATTTTTTCAAAAAAAAAAAATATCTTTCAAATCGACTATTTCACTGTGGTCTATACCATATTTTTTAAATTTCTGAAAGAATATTTAATATAAAAGCGTATAAACGCAACTGCGAGGACATTAGGTAAAACACTTTCCCCGCTAGCCCTATTAGAATTTCGTTAATTTTATTTTTTCCTAAATATATCTTTAGTTATAGGAGATTTCGCAAACGTGCATGCGTATTTTTTGTAGAAACTTATAAGGACTACCTATGCGTATTTTTTCAATCAAATCATAAGTGAAATTTGTGATTTTTGGAAAAATTATATTACCCGAGGTAACCAGTTTTAGAGGTCGACCCTCGGACCATAAACCTACTTACAACTTATGCTCCTCCAAATGAATTCGAAAATACCTCAAGAATGTCCATGTGAAATTTCATTAAACATATTCATATTCTCTGATATGCTGATTTTTATTTAAGAATTAAGACAAAAGACATTTTGTATATGCTTACATGAGTGGGTATCTCTTATAGTTTCAAAGATATTCAAGTCAAAATAACCTTCCTTTTATTTAAATATTTTGTAAACTTTATTAATAAAAAATAATTACAAAATGATAAACAATTTTTAAAAGCGAACGAAAACTCTAGCAAACGAAAGCCAGTCATGATAAAAAATTAAAATATCAAAATTTGGTATTACTTAAATTTCTTAAAATGTAACAAAAAACGTAAGTCTGTGCGAACAAAAGCTGCACTTGTTTTTCACGATTTGTGTATTAGACTGATTCGATACGTTTGCCTTCCATATTTGTTAAGTTAAAATTTTCCGATACTACCTCCATTTCATCTTAATCTATACAAAGTATGTCCTTTGCTTTTAATTTTTCTTCCAACCTTTAAACTTGAAAAATGTATTACACATATATACATTTTTATATTATAATCCTTCTCAGAAATTTGACATTTTTCCCGCCAAATCTGTCCTAGTATTTTATACAACGAAGGAAATTTAAACATTTTTAAACCTTTGAAATCTCTTCTTGATTTTTGACATTTCTTTATTATTTTCTATAAGATGAACAATCCATATTATTTATATTCTTTGATAATATTCATGTCATCAAAATTTAAATTCGGTATTTTATTGACAGGTAATATCTTTAAAAGTTATTATTTACATTTAATACCACAAAAAATCGAATTTTCTAATGGAATAAAACAATAATAATAATAAATGTTACAAAAATCGCTTTTTGTCATAATATAGGCATAATTTCATAACCACCGCATATAAATATTTTTAGACTTCTGATGGATATTCTTAAGTTTAAAGAAAGCCTAACACCAAGTATGCAAATAAATCTTACACCAAAAATGAATAAAATTTGGTGGGGAAGGTGTAATGGTGTTGAGTTGCATGTCTGCTGTGGAGACTGAAAGAATTTATAAAACAAAACCGATCAGCGCAAAATATCATGTAATCGACAGCCGTTTTTTTTGTGTCGGAATCACCTCAAATCTTTTGGCCAAGGGCTGTCACCTCAGCAACGGAAGGGAGAAGTACATTTTTAGTACAGGAGAAGCACTTTCCGGCTGTACTGCTCCGCGCCGGAATTGAGAAGAATCCCGGACCATATTTTAGCTCAGTGTGCCAAAATTGCTTGCACCACATGTCAATACAGTTAAGGTGCAACTCTAATTTAGGTTGTTGTCACCTCAGGACCTGTTCTGGATTGACACATCAAATCAAAATGATTATGGGTCATCGTCACCACCTTACACAACACCACCACGCTCCTCAACACAATCACCACAACTGCAGCACCAACAATAACAGCCACGTTATCAATCGCCACTCACACCCTTGATTGCAGTCCAAACACTTGAGGTGATATCAATATTACGGTTTAATTATAATGATCTCCAGGTTAAAGTAACTGAGATAATCCGATTCATGAGACTGCCGTCCAGGAGAAGAAACTGACGTATAATGCTAGTCTGCATAATTGTAAAAGATACAACGTTCTCCGAAAAGACCGTACCAACAGTAACGATGGATGCATCGCCCTCATAAATTACAACACGGTGCAGTAAAGAGCTCTATCTCACGATTTGACATCCAGAGATCATTGCTGTCAGATCGGGAGATGTGGATCTATAATGTCTACATTCTGCCAGCAGTTCAATATTAGGACAGTCCCGATATTAGACTATATTGGATGGCAACATCCGATTAGTCTTTGGGGTCTTAAACGCACAGCATGCTCGTGGATGATCAAAGAGGTGCACTGTTAGCGGAACAGATAAATGAATCCACCTTCTGCACTTTGAACGATGATGCCCCACACGGATTATGGGTACTTGCACTAGCTTGCCAGGTATAACATTAACGATTGATAAGCTACACAACCTGGCAAACTGTAGTATCTCTGGGATCAGACCACTTAGCCATAATCGTTTCCTTGGTACAACTCAACCATTTCATCGTCTCTGAACGCCGCACATACATAAACATATAGAAAGCAAACTGGAGCGGCTTCAGAGAATTTACAGACGCTTTGGTGATCTACCTGCTCCCTCAAATGTAAAAAGCATCGAGACTCGGCGACGAGCGTGTTGATCCGCAACCCTAGGATCGCTCAGCTCAACAGTAAAATCAACAGGTTAGTAAATTAGGACAAGCAGAATAAATGGTTACACTACCTTAGCAAATGCAATCTAAGTACTCATCCGGACAGAGATAAGGCGAAACGAAGTGTTGTTCGAAAACTTCACAACCTTCCAGTAAGGGATTCACCACAATTATTCACACCTTATGAAGTTGCAGAGGCCACTTGAGGCTCTTCTCCTCCCCCGGCTGAATAGTCATCTCTCAGCAGCTCGCCACCGTAAGATGCATAGCACGATAACAGCATTAACGGCCGTATCCACTCAGATCGCGCATGGTTTGAACTAGCAGAGACCATGTGAAAATACAATCCTGGTGGCTCTTAACCTATCAAAAGCATTTGATACGGTAAGTCATACAGTTCTCTTCCAGAAAATCCTGCAGTCCTCATTATCGATCAACTTGAAGAGATGGATCGTAAATTATATGATTGGACGTCAGACATTCGTTGAGTTTCGAGACAGAAAGTCGCAGTTCCTTAAAGTTAAACAAAGAGTACCTCTATCATTACTCCTGTTTAATTTCTATTTCTAATTTCCAGTGCCTCCATCCGGAGTAGTCGTTATAACATACGCAGATTACAATACGATAACGGCTAAGGGCCAGAGTTGATGTAGTTTGGTAAATGGTTATCTCAGCGAAATCCAAAACTTCTTCACTGCACGAAACTTGAAACTTTACCAGCGAAATCAACTACAACACTCTTCACCACCTGAACAAAAGAGGTGAATATGAGTTTAGGCATCACGGTCTATGAAGTGCAAATTCCGACAGTTAACCACCCAAAAATTTTGGAAGTTACATTTGATACAGCAAAGGCTGCATTCAAATGTCCACAGTTCCACAAGAAAGAATATTCGCATACATAGCTATGTGCAGAATCCTTTGGATCAGAATTCATATATGACAGCTTTGAAAGACATTCGCAGAGATACCTCAAATTCTGCGGTTTCAAGTTACCGCGCCTGGAAGCCGACCACCGCCCATTGCAGACAATGAACAGTCAACAAAAGTACTTCTGGCACAACTGAGATCGAGATGCAGCAACAGGCTAAAATGCCTTTTGGTCTCTTATTGACCTTCCCGTCCCAAACCTATGTCCTACATGAATTTAGCAATATTATTTTTGAATGCCTATTCTTTGTCCACTATTGTATATTTCGGAGGTCTTCACAGGCACAAAAAATTTCAATAACAAAAACATGTACATACATACATACATACATACATACATACATACATATATATATATATATATGCTTTTAATAACTTTTTTCATGATTCCAACTTTTTTCATGATTCCAACTTAAAATTCTTTATTTACATTATTTTTTCCACTCAATTGTACATATATACTTATTAATGTTTCATATAACAATAAAAACATTAAAAAGTAATTTACATACTTTAAAATGTGTCAAATAAAAAATTGATCGTATTTAAAAAAACCTTTCCAGTACAATAAATAATTTTTATAATTTGTTACATTTACGAAATATGCAAAAAAATGTATAGTTTAGCTCACTTAATTAGGTAAGTTCATTGGGTATAAAAATATTTTATATATTCATGAATATTAGCAATGCCTTTTAGAATTGAAATTGGTTGCAGTAGGCCATTAACTACGGAATAGGAGGCAAAATAATGGCGTTACGGAAAACTGCCTTAATTTATTGAAATATTAGAAGACAAAATGTTGTCTGCAATTTTATAAGAAAAGTTGGTAAATGAGGACAGGCGGAATAAATGGTTAGATCACCTTAGCAAATGCAACCAAACTAATGGTGTGAATAAACAGTGTCGACTGCTTTCCAAATCGTCTTGGTTTAGTCGTATAGTACAAATGTATTAAACTTTCCTTTAACATAATTGTAAAGCATTTTTAACGCTGTAATAAAAATTATTGTTCTTTTTTGGAAATATTCAAAGTACGGTTTTTAACTCGTTCAAAGAGTTTAAAGAGTTTTTTCATCCCTCTTTGAAAAAGAGTTTAATTCTAAAAAACCTGTGTGAAGATAAATTGCAAATTTATTACCTTATACGCAAACCACACAAGTTGACAGTGCTCTTTTAATGCTTTAACAGAGCGTTGTTAAATAAAGATGAATGTTTCATTTAAAATGGAATAGGGAGCACATTTTTGAACCAATGACCAAAGAAGAGAAGGAACCAGATAAGATGCATCCACATATATAGTCAGTCCAAGAAATTTTCTTCAAAATTACTATAAAAAAACTAATTTTGATTAAAATTAAAAAGTGCACTCAGATTTGGGAGAACAAGGCAAGGTGGGCGAATGAAACTACTTGGATATGATAGATAATGTACCCATCTATGATCTCTGACAGTTTATACATTCGAGACTAAAATGTGGACCTACTTATTCAAATTTTTAAAAATTTTAAAATTTGAGCGTCTGTGTGGGATGTATCCAGATTCTAGGAAAATAAGGCAACGTGGGCGAATGAAACTTTTTGGATACGATATGCATTGCATCCAACTACGATACCTAATAGTCGATAAAGATTCTAGGAAAACAAAGCAACGTGGGCGAATGAAACTTTTTGGATACGATATACATTGCATCCAACTACGATACCTAATAGTCGTTAAAGATTCTAGGAAAACAAAGCAACGTGGGCTAATGAAATTTTTTGAATATGATATGCACTGTATTCACCTACGATACCTTATAGTCGATACATTCAAGACGAAAATTTTACCGACTAATTCAAATTTTTTAAAATTTGGGCGTCTGTGTGAGATGAATCCAGATTCATTTTTTTAAGATAAAAATGTCATAAGCATTATTTAATCATTAATTTCAGTTATTTTCTTATAAAATATATTAACAACTCGTTAGTACAGGAATCTTTAAATTCCGTAGTAATCTCATGAATGTAAAAAGTGATTTAAAGGCATGATTCAGTTAGGGAAATCAATTGTGTGTTATCTTCCACATAAAGGGTTGTAAACAATACTATATTCTATGCAAAAAAAAATTGTCCCAGCATTCTCAAATTATAGAATCTTTCTCATTTTTATGAAATAAATGCGAAATCATTTTCCTATATATTTGTGAGGAATAAATTCTCTTCCAATTGTACCTATAATATACAAGATTAAAAATATTACTTTCAACTCTCATGGTTACCTTCAACATGATGGTTTAAACTCGTCTCTTTTTTAATTTTCCTTGTGGGATATGGTATTGTATGTAATTCTGATTATGGAATATCACATAGGATCGTATTCCTTAACGTATTGATTCTTATAATATTTAAAATGTTCCAATGCTTGTGAAACTTGCCCTTAAAACACTTTTCAATGGAATTATGATGTCAATAGTGAAATAAAAGCCATTAATTTTACAAGCAACACTTCCTTGTTCCTTAAAAATTACACTCCATTTATAAAAGAAAAAGAACTGCAAAAATCGACATTTCTTGTCCTTTTTTTGTAAACATTTATTTAGCACTTTTCAAAGTGTGTAAATTTTAACACTTCTTTTTTTATTAATGTAGTTATAATATGTCCGTCTAAGATTTTTAATTAGAATTCATTAAGTTAAAATTTTCTATATTGCAAAAAAAATATTAAACAAATTGTAAATTATTATTATTGTTAACTCGTAAAGATAATTATTAATCATTAATTCACATCCATAAAGTTATTTTCTTTACAATTAAATTAATAAAAGAAACAAAAACATTTGTACGTGTACCATCAATCATTGCTTTAAATAACAAAATATACATATACACACCTCCGCCTTTAAAGATTAAAATTTTGTTGCGCATAATTTTTTGATCGGGCAATAATCGAAAATATTACACATTTACTTTTGTTAAAAAATTACGAAAATAAAACCAAGCATGTGAAAACATCAATTTTAAGTGTTGCCAAATACTTAACTATGTAGTGATATATTTGTAGGTAGCAATAATAAGCGATTTTAAGTTTAAAAAACACAACAAAATTGAGAATTTGTTTACAAGGAATTAAAAATTTAATTTTAAACTGCTTAAAAAATTTCATAAATGAGATACGAATTTATAAAGATGAATTAATTTGTTAACCTTTAAAATTTAAATGTTTCAAAAAAACAAAATAATATGTAATTATAATAGCACAAATTTTTTTGGATCAGCTCAGTTGAAAAGAAAAAAACAACATAGTTATGTTGCTACATAGAATAATATGTTAACTATTATAGTGAACTTTTATTATAATAAAATTAAAAGTATCTTTGAACGCATTAAAGCTTCAATTTTCCAGTTATTTCTTAATTAGTGACAAAAATTTGACAATTAGTAGTATAGTTTTGAATAATGAATTCTTTGTAAAACATTTTTTCCCAAAATAACAGTGCAAGATTCATTTTAAGTTAATCATCATACAATATTTTGAAAATGATTTTTTATTAATTCATAAATAAAAAAAAACAATTTTTAACTTGGACTTTTGCGAGCCAATAAACGAGAACTTTTTCCTTTGATAAATTAAAAATACCATTTTGTGATGTAATCAAAGAAACAAGAAGCCAGAGCTGTTCCAAATGCGCAGATAACTCTTGGAGTAAGAACTTGTAATTTTATTTTTACATATAATTTTGTTTTTTGAAACATTTAATATCAAATTAGAAGTTAAAAGTTCAACTTGATTATTTTTTCGCTATGTTCTTATGTGGTTCCCACATAAGAACCCGTATACATTTCATTCTCGCTCTTAATTAACTCTTATTTATTTTTTAAACTACACTTAGGCTACTGCTAATTAAAACATATATAAGAATGATTTCATTTATAAGCAAGAAATACCTGAGATAAATATTTCGAACCACTTCTAATAATTTCTCGATTAGGTACATAATTTTAGTTATTGTCTCTGCAAATTCCTTCAGGAGACATATTGTTTCCGAAATCTCTTTTTTTTTTTTTGTTAAAAAATATGTCGCTAATTATTGTCATTCTGTTGCAAGTTTTTCCATATGGAACTACTATAATATAAGCGTCATTTAAATTTGCAAAGATAAAATACAATTTAGTCATATTTTTTGGACTACACTTTTATATTCGATGTGTGAGGATGAGGACGAGATGGAGTCATTCGAACACTTACTTTGTAAATGTTCTCGACTCCAGCTGACTAGACTGAAGTGGGTAGGCCGGCAATTTTTGGATGGGCTAGAGGACTTGGCAGTCATAAAACTGTCGACCCTCATAAAGGTCATCCTGAGGGAAAGCAGCCAATGGTTATTAGGTGAATAGGATATGTAAGGCGACTATATCTGTCTCTTTTATTTTTCCATCTCTTTCTCTTATTTTCTTCGATAATCAGTTCCCAAGTGATTTTCTCCTGTCCTTTCTTTCTTCTCTATTTTTTCTATCCTGAAATATATCTCTCTCTCTACAGGATTTCAACCATGTCTTCAAGTTGGATGAAGGGATCACAATGGATGCACACCACCTAACTACTTTTCAGCTCGAAAAATGGATATAGAGATTATTTGATGTAAGTAATAACTCAAAATTCTCCAGTCTCGACTTGTAGTGCAAAATTTTTGGAATGAATCTTCCTTATTCTGCGTTCACACATACATGTTAAAAAACAAGACTTTTTTTCAAAAAACACATAAAATTTTAAATATTTTTTCATATATTTTTAAGCTCAAAATACATCTCATTTTATTGTGTTAAATTATTAAACAAAAAAGACCAAAAAAATGTTATATGTGAACGTGGCATCAGATCAGACAGGATATCGACGAAAACATTTCATGCTAATTTTATAATTTGTTGATTATTCCTAGGAACAAAGCGTTATTTAAGTTGCCCATCGGTTGTGTAGCTTACATGACCTAATCATATAAGCATTTGAAAATTAACCAAACGTTAAATATTTTATTCATGAATTCAAGAAATATGTTTCTGTCAAAAAATATAAATACGTCTTCTAAAAAATAGTTTTTTTTTGAGTTATGACTATCTTGCAGTAAATGAGCGAAATGTGACAATAAAAAATTTTTCGTGTCAGAAATCAGTACAACTTACAATATTTTAAATTATACATATTTTACACATTGGCTACTCATGAAAATTACACGCAAAATGAAAATGAAAATTACACACAATATGTGTAATTTCACATATTGTGGCAACACTGCAAATAATACCATGTCTCGGGAGAAGAATTTTGTGTACACACATATAAACAGATGAGAATTATATGTGTATATGTTATTCCGGTGTTATGCAGTTTTTGTTGTGTTTTTGCGATTTGTTTGTTTATGACAATTTTTATTTATTTTATTATTATTATTATTATTATTATTATTATTATTATTATTATTATTATTATTATTTATTTATTTTTTCTTGTGAATATTTGACAAATTTTTTGTTTTTTAAAAAAAATCTAATAAACTGAATATTTTTTAATAAAACTTTATATGGACATTCTAGAGGTCTTTCACGATTTGGAAAAGTACAAAAATGGGAATATTTTTATAATCCTAAAACTTTTTCCATATTATTATATAAAAATTTCATTAAAATATCTTTATTTTTATATAATTTATTTAATGTCAAACACATTACACATTTTTTAAAAGAGTGCACCGAAAATAAATATTTTTGAATTTTTGTCAAACTTATTAAAGATATTTTGTTCAAATAGTTAATTATGTACATATTTTTTCATGAAATTACTTTTCCATTGATACTAAATTCTAATATTTAAATTTTGCCCTATTAATATCAACAACTCAGATCTCTAGAACATTATAAATGAGGAATCCATAATATTACAAATAACACGTAGAAAATGTAGATGGATCTGCTATTCTATCAGAAAATACCCGGAAATTATAACCAGAATAACACTTGAGTGGAACCTTCAATGTTCAAGAAGCCGTGATCGGCCGAGAAATACCTGAACACATTCCATTCTACAAGATCTAGGACAACGCAATTATGGGAAGACACAAAAACAACTGCAGCAAATCGTATAAGATTAAACATTTTGTGTAAACCCAAGTGAGGTAATGGAAAAATTATTAAAATGTAATTTTTGCAGATTTGGATACAGGATACAAGGATTTTTTATATATATAAAAAAAAATTAAGCATGCTGTCGCCAACCATTATCATGTTGTTACAAATTTATTTCAAATCATTAAAACCGTTTTAAAATAAAGATAATATATTTGGTTGAAAAGACTGAGTTTTTCGGATTAATCTGCATGGAATAAATTTGGTCAGCAAAAGTAGATCTAAATAATAGTATAAATATATCATGAGCGTCATATTTATTTATATGCAACTACTCTAAAATAACTGTCATTTATATTATAGACAGATAGAAGCTTTGTCATACTTTTTTCATCATCATTCATCATCAAAATAGGCTTTTCTCTTGTGACAATAAACAATTTTTCCTGTAAAAAATCAGTAATAGTTAAAATTACACATAATTTACACATCAAATTAGTTACACATAGGCTGCACATGAAAATAAGAATTACACACAATATGTGTAATTACAAATAAAGTGGCAACAATTTTTATCGCTCATCTTTGTGTTACGCTCCCCGCATCATTAATAATTTTGAAAAATATTTTTTATTTGTATAAGATGGCCATTCTATATTATTCATATTCTTTAGTACAAACTAATGTATTCAAAAACCGAAACCGGAGACCGATAAGCCGTTTTTTGGAATTTTAGAAAACGATTCTGTTAAGCAAAAATAATATATTGAAATAAAAGTTATCTTGAATATATATATATATATATATATATATATATATATATATATATATATATATATATATATATATATATATATATATATATATATATATATATATATATATATATATATATATATATATATATATATATTCAAGATAACTTTTATTTCAATATATTATTTTTGCTTAAAAGAATCGTTTTCTAAAATATATATATATATATATATATATATATATATATATATATATATATATATATATATATATATATATATATATATATATATATATATATATATATATTTTTTATTTATATAGATTAATAATGAAATTGAGATTAATTATGAAATTTAAAATATATTGAGATATAATGAAAATAGACTATCGTTTTCGCAAAGAAGCGTTGCTTCTTTCAGAAAAGCTTTACAGAACCAGTAAATTTTCATATGAATCCATAGCTCACATATAAACCCCATACAGACAACTCAATTTGAAGTACTTAAAGAAATCATCAAAAATGTTAATGTTATGATAATATTTTATTTATTTAAAAATATTACAGTCAATAATCTTAAAACAAAATTCTGTGGACTTAATTGAAAAAAAATCACGTGTTTGCGTTTACCAATTTTGTTAAAATGTTTAATCTAATATAACAAATCTTTCAGAAAATATTTAAAAAAATATAGCTAATTTTATTGTCTTTTAATATCGTCTGATCCATCATTTAATTTCTAATGTTCTCTTGACTTGACCAAAAAATTTTTTTAATGTAGTTGTTTGTTTTATATACAAAGCACAATTACTAAAATAATTATAGTCTATGATTTTAGTATTTTAAAAGTAAAATGATAAAATTTATATTAATTTTATTTTTTATAATTTATACACTCCCGAATTAAACTATTAGAAAATTTTTCACTCTAATAAAAAATGTGTTTGGAATTACTTTCACCACTGTAGTAAATAACACAAGTAGGTTTTTTTCAAAAAATTAAATTAATTTGGATTGTATTAAAAACCACATTAACTCGATTTTGCCAAAAAAAATAAAATATATAACACTACTTATATTATTTTTTATTACTTAATTTTTTGCAACTTTCGCATGCAGCACTCAGTGAACAGTAATGGGGTAAATATGTTTGCGTTATTCCTGTTGGACTACAGAAGCAATTTAGATAAACTTTTTTTAGAATTGTGTTTAATTTTTCGGAAAATATGATTATTTTCGCAAGGTTAAAACTTTAAGTATTCCATTCTATTTGAAGTTAGGAAACTTGGCTATAAAAAATGATGTTAGAGTTCGGTCCATTTTTGGGCTATCTGGGCTTATGACTTTTTTCGCCAGATTCTTTTTGTTTTGGTCTCTTTTTTGGTTTCACATAGTTTCTTTTGAATCAACAAATTGCATCCAAAAAAATATACTTCCTTTCATGATTGCTAGATTTATGAAAATTAAAAAAATATAAATAAACGTACTCATAGTCAAACGACTTATAAGCGTATCTTATATAAATGAATTTTTCTTCCAAAAATTGCTTATAATGGCAGAAAAATTAAGATATAAGAAACTAGGCTTACTGTGTCAATAGTTTTGTTAAATGCAATTAAAACTTTAAATTTACACGTATATTACTTCAACTTTAAAAGATATTAGATAAAGTAAAAAAGTGCATTTAGTTAATTTTGATTAAATTTTTCTTGCAATATGTACAATATCTGAAAGATTTCCCTGATATAACTAACAAAAACAATCCATTCGTTTTGTATAAAAATTTGTAATTCACCTTTAATATCTTCCTCAAATGGTAACATTCGAATTACAAATCGGTTAGTTATATTTAAATTTATGGCTAAATTTTTCTTTTAATTATCATTGTTACATATCTGATTTTTTAAAATTTGTGCAACTAATTTAAAACCACACCCAAATTTCAATAATGTTTGTTCATTTTAATATTTTTAAATATAATATAGCGTCTACTAACAAAAATACTTAACGATACAAAATTATTTAGTATATTGAACAATGAGAAGACGAAACTATGAGGTCAATCAGAATTATCGATTTTTTATTCAAATATAATTATAATTATTTATACATATGTACATCTTTTCATACATGCATACAAAGATTTTTTGTGCCTTCCTAAATACACACTTGTAATTTTCATATTAAAATATAATTCAACAATCATAAATTATTTCACTATAGCGACCGCAACTACAAAAAAAGTTAATAATTATCCACGTACATAAATACTTTAGTAAGTGAATATGGTTTTTTATGTTATTGTATTAAACTTACCTAGAATAAACTGTTTTGGAGAAAATATTTTTGTAAAGTGGGTAAATTGAAAGATAACACCTTATATTATACCGAGAAGTGAGTAATATCTTGTAGATTTACTTGCATTAACTTTTTTATCGATTTTGGTACTGATGTACAATATGTAAATTAAATTCTATACAAAAATTATTATTTTTAAAACAAGTTTAAATTTATGCATTTGTCATTCAAGCTTTTGATTATTCACGTTAATTTTAATTTTTTTATTGTTTAAATCCACAAATAATCTTTACATTAAATTTGTATTGGCAAACTTCTAAATTTTTATGACAAGAGCATACAAAAAAATATACTGTTTTTAAGCCACAGTTGTCTTATTTAGTACTAAGATTACAAGAATATTGTATAGTAGTTTTATCAAATTTCAAATTACCGCGATTTTTACAATAATATTTTAAAAAGTCAATAATGATAAAACAAAGGTTACACGATAAAAATTCAAAACTGAAAATTTCTGTGCATATTGGATGTGTTGAAGCGTTACCAATTTTTCTTAATATCAATCCATTTATTCCTTACAATATCCACGACTCCTATAAGAAAATTAATATACCATTTTAAATATATTAATTCTTAAATTCGTTTTCACAATTTCAAATATTATATACATTTATTATATTTTTATTTATTATATTTTACATTCAACAATTATTTTTCTAATAATCTATTTTTCGAATATCTAAAACGAATTTTCTATTTTAAATTCCAAAAAATTGACAATATATTTTAAGAAATATATACAAAAATTTGATATGAATGATTTTAGAAATTGATTTATAAAATAATAAAATACACATAAATAAACTTATTCCATATAACTTGCCTGCTTGATTAAAATTCAACTCCAGGCGGAGAAATTGTATCGTTTCTACAGGGTCCAAGTCAATACCATACTAGTAGACATTGAGCCTTTAACCCGATCGAATTTGTGCTAGAACTATTCTTGTAGATCTTGACAGATTTTGTTCTGCGTCTGCGATGGGAGGTGGGTGGCCTCCAAGTACGACATTCATACGGTAACTTGAAAGCGTAGAATATGTGACATCTCTATGAACGTCATTCAAGGCTGGTATTTATGAATCTTGATACGAAGATCTATTCTGACATGAATCGGGGGTAACTCCAATTGTGTTACAGACGAAATTCGTACAATGTGGTATAACAGTTGAAAGACTTTAATAATAAATATAATTGTATTCAGAATGACAGATTTTCTTGTTTCCGCCGTTTTAAAAATATTGTCTTCTAATTAAAGAGAACATTTCGATATTTAAATTATTACTTGTTTCGAACTTTAAAAGATTAATTAATTCAGATACTTTTATACACTCTCAGAAAAGTGATCATGATAATCGTTTGTCATTTTTTTTTTTTTTTGCAATATGCTCTTAAAAATAATCAAATAGTATAAAACCAAATATTTTGAGTATGTTTTAAATTGTCATTCAATTGTTGCTTTAATTTATATTTCATAAACATAAATTAAAAAAAAATCTTATTGTTTTTATTGCAAAAGTTGTACACCCTATCTGACTTTTTTTGATGAATTTATAAAGCATTTAGATCAAATAATGGAATTCGAAAATAAATTTTTGGAATTCGTATAAAAAATTCGACCTATAATACTTTGAATATACACAAAGATGAAATTGTTCGATAAATATAAGAAATGTTCTCTTTGTCAAGATTCATACCTTTTTAGATTATTTCAGTTAGTTGATGATCGATTCTCATATATTGAGAATCAAAAAAGATGTTTAGCCACTCCCATGATAATATATTGCACAACAGTAAATATAGACACCATCATTATCGTAAGTCACTTTTTACCAAAAAAAGTTTTTAGATGAACATCCAGAAAATTAATCCCCTTCTACCTCTACTATCTTTCATTTCTCAATAGTCTTGCCCTCAATAAACAGCTAACCAAATTTTGGGAGCTGGAAGAAATCCGCACAAAATCAAATACTGTACTCTGGATTGAAATAAACATATTTCTTTTATTATCTTAATTCTTTGTGTGTAAGTAAGTAAAATAAAATATTTGTATAAATATTATTAAATATTCAACAAATTAAAATAAAATAAAAGTATGGAATGCTATACTACTGATTATGGGAAAATTCCCCTCCACAAAAGTACCGACATTAAACAAGGTAAGCAATTGTGGGCCCACTTGGAAAAACGATTGCGTAAAATTGAATTGAATGACAGCAAATCAGCGGAGTATACTACCAAAATTTAGCTCAATGCTAAATCGCTTAAATGTTGTACTTAACCTTAAAAGACATACTTCATAAAATTGTTCACTCAAATTAGGATACCTCGACTTATGCTTTACACTGTAAATAAAATACATATAAAATTGTTTGATTTTAGTAGAACTGTCGTCACCGGCTATAGTTTTTATTTGCAATGCAATTTGCAAAGTTTTCACTATTTTCATAAACACAAACTCTTTCCGTGTCTGTGTTTGACGTAGTTTATTGCCAATTTCGTCTCCTCCACAAAAATTTCGACGTTAAAATATTTATTCTTAACATATGTATATTTATGTTAATAATTACCAAAATTAATTACCTTAACTTACCATTTTAATTTTTTATTTGATTAAATTTTTATTAGAATTTGCAAATAAAATATATTTTTATAGCCTTATACCCTTATTCTGTTAGACAATTGAATCACTTTGTCTGAAGAAGAAATTTAGTCGAATTTACGATTCTATAAGTCCATCGTCTTTTTTTATTTTGCTTGTGCCTAAGTTATTTTGAATATTATTCCCAATGACGACGTACGAATTCAATTTGGACAGATTATTTTTTAGTTTCCTAAGCAGTTTTCTATTTAAAATAACAGTATGGGACCAAAAATCAATTGTATTTAGAAAGATACAATATACAGTTATACGAAATATTTCATCGTAAAATAATCATCGAAATCGGATTAAAGAAAAAAGTAATATGCAAAATGTTGATTCAATCCAAAATCAGCGTTTCTTATAAGTAGCATTTTTTTAAGAACATTTCATAAAACTTTCCAAGTACAGATATTTTGTTATAATATTCTATATATTTATATACAAAGATAAAATTCAAACAAAATTATATTTTGTTTGAATTTTAAGTTATTTTTTGTTTTGTGTAAAACGCCACATTAAGAATACTTCATTTGTTTTTTTTTTTTTTTTTTTTTTTTTTTTTCAAAATAATATAAATTTTTATTAATTCAAAAGGGACAATATATTGAGAAGTTTATTTTTAAGGTGTAAAATGTAATTAATTATTTTATTTAAACATTTTTTAATTTGATATGTTTAAGTTAGGTATGGTAACTCTGTGTGCAAAATACCGAGTACTCTTTGAATTTACAACATTGCCATATATTACATTTTATGGTGGGAATATTTCGCATGTTTTCTGATTTTATATTGGTTTTCTTCTTCGTTAAAGAACTCATATATAAAAATTAGCAGGAATTAATCCGAAAATTTGTCACACATCATCATACTAATATACTTTTTTAAAGTAAAATTCGATAATGGATATTTCAGGAAACAATCGGTATGAGTTATTATTCATGGACGACGATACCGGCGCTACGTCGGCACAGGTCGAATCTGCTTCAAAGAGAAAGACCAATACAGCATCTAAAAAAAGTACAACGGCACTCAATGTGAAAAAAGCTCAGAATGTTGAAAAAGAGAATAAATCCGGAACCCTCAATAAAAATAATTCTGTGAAAAAGTCGAATGCCGGTAAGTCGAAACCAGCAGGACCTGGAACTACATTAAATAAAAATCGCATCATCGAGGGAGAACGTAAAGTAGCCTTTAAGTCCCAAAACAATGAAGTACGTGAACAAAGAAATAATCGCCGAAACTTCCGCGAAGGTGTTGAATTTGGCAACGAACAACGTGAAGCACGCCAGTTTAGAGATCGTGATAATAGAGGTACTCCACGTAATCGCGATGGAACTTATCGTGGTAAACGTGAGTTTGATCGTCAATCTGGTTCTGATAAGACAGGTAAGAATTGTTTTTGTACATATATACTGGGTAATTATAACGGAATTATACGCCATTTTTACGTATAGCAAAAATTGCAAAGGAAACGCGTAGAAGATATTTTTTTAAACATTACAACATTACACAAATGTTTGCTACAATTCAAATGTATTCAATGATATCCTTTTGAAAATATATTGAGTTTACGATTATAAGACGTCAAAATTTACCAAATAGACAGACTGATTACAACAACAATGAAGGAAAAATATTACTCATTTTGATAAGTGTCAAATTTATGGAAAAATTATGCATACATTTTATGTGTGGATTTTTCGGCAATTTATATGTTAACAGGTATATCAACGAAGAAATGTATGCAGAAAAAAAGTGGATAATTAAAATAGTTTTCGAAACAATAATAGTGAAAAATCCTTAGAAAAATGCAATATATAAACTTTAGAAATGTAAATATGAAAAGAGATTAATATAACATTAGTTTTTTTCTTAACAACTTCAGGCTTTGTCATTTTATCTATAACTTTGCTGCAAGTAATTGCTGGAATTATTTTCTATTACACAAATATGATATTGTAGATTGAACACATTTTTTAAATTTATACGTAGACAATATAAAATAATTGTATTATTACTATGTTTTTATATTTAAAGGAGTTAAAGCCATTGACAAACGTGATGGTGCTGGCGCTCATAACTGGGGATCTGTTAAACAAGAAATTGATGATATTAATAAGTCTGAAACTGATGCCGATGCAACTTTAACAGATAAAGATGAGTCTTCTAATGAGCAAACAACAGAACAACCTGCTGTGCCGGAAGAGGAAGAGGTAAAGGAGTTGACACTTGACGAATGGAAAGCATTGCGTGGAGAACGTACAAAACCCCAATATAATATTCGTAAGCCAAATGAAGGTGAAGATACTTCGGAATGGAAGAAAATGGTTGTGCTAAATAAAAAGAAGGAAGGAGACAGCGAAGAAGAATATGAATATGACCCATCAATGTATCCACAACGTGTTGGTCGTTTGCAACGTATAGTAGACATTCAGTTCAATTTTAATGATGGTCGTCGTGGTGGTGGTTTTGGTAGAGGACGTGGTCGTGGTCCACGCCCTGGTGGCGATAATAAAGGATCCCGTTCTGACGGTGACAGACAACCAAGACAACGTAACTTTGGTGAGAGACAACAAAAACGTTCTACAGCAAATGCTCTTAAGGTTGACGATGAACGTCAATTCCCTACTTTGAGTTAAATAAGAAATCAATAAACATTGTCTGGCAAAGAATTAAATACAACAAGTCAGATTGTAAACAAAAAAGTAAAATTATAATATTTTGATTGTATACAGTCCTCCTCCTATTGCCACCTTTTCATAACTAGTTTACAGCAAGTAAGAAATTTCCTCCATTTAACAAAATACATTTTATTTTCTTTTATTTTACTCATCAATACTAACATATACGTAATTATATGAAATCAAAACGATTAAGAGAAAAAAACAAAATTGTTAATTTTTAATGGTTAATTTTTATTATATAATGTATAGATTTTCAAATATAAACAAATGAAATTAGTTGTAATCAAAATTGAATTAAGTTCAATTAATATTGGGAATAAGAAAGAATGAGAGCCTAATCGGAACATAGGTAAATAAGTCTTATCTCTCTTATTGTGTGGACGTCTTATAACAATCTTGTAAATTAAAACGACACACATGAAATATTGATTTATTCGTCAGATTGCATGGTTTTGATTATGCAATTTAAATTATAAATAAGCAAGAAACAAGTAATACTTTTTATTTATTATTATAATTATTATTTTTTTTTTTTTTTTTTTTTGAAGTTTTACTTAATAAAAAAATTATACGATCATTAATTAATATATTGCATTGGTTAGAAACAATAAAGTAATTTCTATTTTATCCTTAATTTCAAAGTTTTTTTTTCGAAAAGAATGGAGGCCCTTTGTACAATTGCCTCATTTTTATTTTATAATTACAAATAAAAATATAACTATTTAAAATAGTTAAAAACTTTAATTTTTTATTTTATCAGAGTATGGAAAACGGACAAATTGTATTGGTTTATGTTATTTTTTGTATTTCATGCATTTATACATTTCATTAGCTTCTATTTTAAAATGAAGAAAAGCACTACATCATTTTTTGTGGGGTGTCACGATTTCAAAATATTTTTAAATCAGTACAAAAAATCGATACAATTCGCCTTGTTACATAAACTTTTACTTTATTCATAATTGCGATCACTAAATAATATATAATTCATTGTTTATATATCAAGGCGAATTCAATTCGATTTGATATATAGTAATCAACGTTGACATTACATACTTATAATAATTTTGTTCCAACCTATACCTGTACACAAAAATATTTGAAAAGAGAAAATAAATAAGACAGAAATATTTTTGTCTGAGTAATTTTTTCTGTTAAGAATTAAATGTATCAAATAATTAAACATTTAAAAATTTTTTCTGAATTAAAAGTGAACAAAAAAAGGTAATTTATAAGTTGAGTACAGTTGTAAATAAAATGTGGACCATTTATATAAAAATGTTTCAATACTATCAGAATGTTTGCTTTTGTTTTTTTGTACTTTATCGAAATATGTAAGAACTAATTTCGATAAATTACATTTTGTTTTTATTTCCATTTACAGGATTAAGTCGGAAATGTACTGGAACAAATCTAATAAATTATATATTTTTGACTAAACTTTCAATAAATTTAAGAGTTATTGTCAATTATTATAAATATTATTATTATTATTATTATTATTATTATTATTATTATTATTATTATTATTATTGCAAAAAAGTTCAAAATTAAAGTAAAGTTGAACAAAAACGTGCCAAACAACAAGTTATGATTTAGATATAATTAAACATTTTTTGTTAATTTGACGTTGTACATTTCCTTTTTCTACATCTATCCCATGTTTTGTTTTTTTTTTTTATTTGAGGGTATTAATAGTTCTAAACATTCATCATCATCACAGCTACAACAACACTTCAGCAGCCATCTCACAGTTCGTCGCTTACACCAGTGATTGATTATCGCACACGTGAAGTGTACGAAGTAAAGTTGATGAGATAACCCGACTAATGAAACAAAACAATATCGAAGTCGCTGCAGTCCAGGAGATTAAACTGGGTAGAAATTCCAGTCTGTACATTTGTAACGGATACAATATTCTCCGAAAAGATTGTCCAGAAGCAACGGTGGATGCATCGCCTTCATAATCCAAAACACAGTGCAGTATAGATCCTCTCCCTTGATTTGACCTCCAGAAATCAATATCTTGAACTTCAGGGTATTGCGGTCAAATCGCAAGTTGCCACCTTTCGAACAGGCTATCGTCCCGATAACAGAGCTATTCTTGATGGTAACACAAGTTTAGCCCTTGGAAACTTTAACGCGTACCATCAAACCATCAACATAACAGTATCTCGCTTCATGCCAGCCGGAGGATATCCAAATTGAGTCCGCATTTCCCTTTCGAAGCGGCGAGACTCGCAGGCGAGCGTGATGAGACCTGAAATACCGTCCCTAGCGACATATGAATCGCTGCGCTAAACTTTGAAATCTGCAGTTTTGTAAATGACAAGCGAAAGAAATGGTTTTATCAACTTAACAACTGCAACCTAATCAATGGAGTAAATAAAATGTGGTCGACCATCCGATCTCTTTCTAATCCTAAAAAGTAGGAAGATAAGATAGTTTGGTAATACCACAATATCCGATCCTAAGGATTGTCCGCGAGCATTTTGCCGATAGTTTATTAAGCATTTTGAAAGAGATAAAGCGAAACGAATTGTTGTTCGCAAACTTCTCAACCTCCCAGTCATGGCCAGGCCATAACTATTCACCCTAAATGAAGTTGTAGAGACCATCATCACTGCTAAATCATCGAATGCGATTCGCTCCGATGGAATTTCCATGCTTATGGTAAGAATCTTGACGAGCGGGGAGTACAATATTTGATTACGGTTTTAAACCTGTCAATAAGAAGCCTAATAATAACCAATGCCTGGAAAAAGGGTAGAGTCATCCTAATACAGAAACCGAAATCCATAATTTCTTCACTGCACGTAACTTAAAGCTCTCACTAGCGAAGTTGAAAGCAACACACTTCACCACCTGGACAAAAGAGGTAAAGACAAATTTGGGCATCGTAGTCGATGGAATCCAAATTTCGACTGTTGACCACTCGAAGATCTTAGGGGGTTTCATTTGACAGCCTATATATCTCTTCAGCACATGCCACTGCAATCATGCAAAAACTGAGTAGTAGGAATAAGGTCCTCAAAACCAGAACGTGATTCACAATATGTTACTAACTTGTTTTTAAAGCTGTTACAGCAAAAACCTATAATATGGTTACAACAACCGAAATGATTATTGAGACAAAGATGTTTTTTTTGTGTTGTCCTTTGATTTTCTTGACATATTTGAGCCTTAAAATAATTTTGTCCTTGTATGTATGCTATCACAGTCTAAACATGCATAGTCATTTAGAAGTTAGTGATATATTCCTATAATATACATAAAAAATTTATATCACACTAATAGTAGATTTTGCTCTAATTAAAACAATAAACAAGTAAGAATATTATAGTTTGAGAAGCCTGACTATGTAATACCCTACACCACGGTGATGGTTAAAAATAGAAGTTATGAAAAACTAATGAATGATCCTCGTTAAATTTTATTTTCTCAATTATTTTTAACTGTGCAGTACAATGTTGTGATATTGACATTTATGTGAAATTTATGTTGAATGAAATATAAGAGCTAGAAGAAATTATGGATCGACTCACTTATAAAATTGCAAATAGATTTTTGTTTATATTTTTCTAAATTTTCCCAGTTATTATTACAATAACAACGTATATCTGAAATTTATGCCCTTGAATAGGTTTGTATGGGACCTATGAGACATAATGAATCGACCCTCGAATATTATGGAACATCGTTTTAGAAAATTATAAGAATTATGCCAATTTTTTAATTGATTTTAAAACAAAATATCAGAAAAATGGTGGTGTGGGTTATATATTTAGTAATTCGGCTATTTATGGGCCGATTTTGAAAATTTTAAAAGCTAAAAATCAAGAAAAAATCAGCATTTTTTCTGAATCAAAATTTACTTACCCCCATAGGAGTTTCAAAATATCGAAGAATACCAACATGGAATAAAGTCTATAAATAAAGAATTAACTGAAGCCGGTATTAATGAATCGATTTTGAAAAATTAAAAAGATAAAATCTAGCACAAAAAATACCAAAAACCAAGTCCATAGATCAAATTAAGAGGCAAAATATCGGGAAATGTGGTTTTGCCTATAAAGTATATTATTATTATTATTATTATTATTATTATTATTATTATCATACCCTCCACCACCACAAGTGGTGAGGGTATATTAAGTTTGTCATTCTGTATGTAACGCCAAGAAGGAATCATCTCAAACCCAACAATGTATATATATTATTGCATCAAATCAAAAACTGAATCGATTTAACTATGTCCGTCTGTCTGTCTGTTGGAAACATTCTCACGCCTAGAATAATTGACCGAATTCAATAAAACTTGGCCACATTGTTTGTTATTGTCCTAAGCAGTTTGCTATTTAAAACCAGCTATATCGGTTTATAAGCAAGGAAGTTATAGACCGATATCTGAAACAACCTCAAAATTTCGAAAATGAACTCTTATAATTTCTTTTAAAAATGTAATTGGACTTAAATAAAAAAATAATTTTAGCATACAATTGCAAGTGCTTCATCATCGTGCAAAAAATTATCAAAATCTGATTAACCGGAAAAAAGTTATAGGCTATAATATGCAAAATTTTGATACACCCCAAATTCTTTGTGTCATATGGGCCGCAATTCTTAAGATAATTTACTAAAATTTGTTATAACTATTTTTTTAACCATTCTTAATATAAGTTATAAATTTTATTAACATTGGTCCATATTTTGATATAGCTCCCATATAATGTCCCTTCCCGGAATATGATTTATAGCTTATAACACTTTTAAATTTGAACCATTTCTATTGAAATTTGGCATAATTAATTTCTTAACTATTTTAAATATGTGTTATAAATTTAGTTAACATGGGTCTATGTTTTGATATAGCTCCCATATAAGGCTCTTTCCTGGAATATGATTTATAGCTTATAAAACTTTTAAATTTGAACTAATTCTTTTAAAATTTGGCACAATTATTGTTTTAACTATTTTAAGTATATATTATGAATTTTATTAACATGAGTCCATATTTTGATATAGCTCCCATATAAGGCCCCTTCCCGGAATATGACTTATAGCTCATAAAACTCTTAAATTGGAATTAATTCTATTGAAATTTGACACAATTAATTTTCTAGCTATTTTAAATACATGTTATGAATTTTATTAACATGGGTCCATATTTTGATATAGCTCCCATATAAGGCCCCTTCCCGGAATGTGTTTTATAGCTTATAAAACTCTTAAATTTGAACCAATTTTTTGAAAATTGGCACAATTGTTGGTTTAACTATTTTAAATATATACCATACATTTTATTTACATGGGTCCATATTTTGATATAGCTCCCATATAAGGCCCCTTCCCAGAATATAATTTATAGCTTACAACACTTTTAAATTTGAACCAATTCTTTTGAAATTAAGCACAATTGATTTTCTAGTTATTTTAAATATATATTATAAATTTTTTTAATATGGTTTCATATTTTGATATAGCTCCCATATAAGGCCCCTTCCCGGAATATGATTTATAGCTTTTAAAACTCTTAAAATTGAACCAATTCTATTGAAATTTGGCACAACTAATTTTCTAGCAATTTTAAATATATGTTATAAACTTTATTGACATGGGTCCATATTTTGATATAGCTCCCATATAAGGCCCCTTCCCGGAATATGATTTACAGCTTTTAGATTTGAACCAATTCTATAGAAATTTGACACAGTTAATTTTCTAGCTACTTTAAATATATGTTATAAATTTTATTAACATGGGTCCATATTTTGATATAGCTCCCATATAAGGCCCTTCTCGGAATACAATTTATAGCTTATATCACTTTTAAATTTGAACCAATTGTTTTGAAATTTATCACAATTGATTTTCTAGCTATTTTAAATATATGTTATAAACTTTATTAACATGGGTCCATATTTTGATATAGCTCCCATATAAGGCCCCTTCCCGGAATATGATTTACAGCTTATAACAATTTTAGATTTGAACCAAGCATAATGCATAATGATTTTTCTAACTATTATCAAAGTATATTATTAATATGAAAAATCTTGGTCCAAATTTTGCTGTAGCTCCCACATAAGACCCCTTCCCGGAAAATAATTTTGAGCTTATAACAAGCATATTTTTTGCTTTTATACGCTCCACAGTACAAGTGGTAGAGGGAGAATATTAACTTTGTCATTCTGCGTGTAACGTTAAGAATGAATTATTTCAGACCCCATAATGTATATATTCTTGCATCAAGTCAAAATCTCAGTCGATTTTCGTCAATCTCTTTGTCTGCTCACATCCACAAACATTAACAGAGCTCAATGAAATTTGGTAGAAAAAAAGCAGTTCAGTAGAAAAATTATATAGCCTAAATTCTAACTAAAAATATGACTGATTAAGTATTTCTGTGATATATACATTTGTGAGTGTATGTGTATCTATGGAACCTAACGTATTAACTTTACACGAATTTGTGGTGGAGGGTATTTAAGATTCGGCATAGCCGAATATAGCATTCTTACTTGTTATTATTATACTATTGGTTCGATTAATTTTATCGTTTCAACTCATAAATCCGCTAAGCTGTTTGAAATCTAACTGTAAAAAAAAACAAATCTCCACCTCTCACAAAACCTCAAAAAATTTTAAAAAATTAGAGGTATCAGTTTTTCGATAATATTTTCTCCATTTATAAATAATTTATTTCAATAGCAAAATTCTCGATATCTTTATTTATCGTTTGAAAAACATATCACATATGTTCGTATAAATTGGTTCCATAAACTTGATTTCAACCGACATATGGACGGACAGACGCACATTGGGTACTTTTGAGGTTTTCATATGAAAATTGTGGAAATTTCAATCGAAATGACAAATTTATATATACCCTTCTAATCTTGTCAGTTCAAGATTATAAAAACGAATGAAAAACGACAAAAGAATATATTCATTGATAACAGCTCACAAATTAAGATCTGTTGGTTTGAAAATTAAACTGTTAGAATAATAAACAACAATGACAAATGATGATGACTTTGATCCCCAAAGTATTTAGAATTCTTTTAAGTTTGCATTTGCCTAAAGAATCAAAATATATTAAGTGTAATCAATATGGACATATTAAAGTCAATTGTCTAATGATGATTAAATATAAATATCCATTGCGTTCCAGTATTTCATAGTAAGTGAAAGTTGTTGGTGACAAATTTTAATTTTTTCTCATTATAATGAAATAAGTAACAGACATTAATGGAGAATATTTGAGTTTTTTAACAAATTTAAATTGGATTCATGTAAAACGTTTAACTTATAGCCATATTTCACTACTACTCCATTCATGCTTATTATTTACAGATTTCTAAATATTACTTTCAATTCGCACGGTTTGCCACTTCAACTAGTGTGTGGATGGTTTTACTAGGGTCATTCTTCATTTTCGATAGAATAGGATCGTTTTCCATAACGGGGTTTCACTTATAATAATTGAAATATACCAATCGTTTTAAACATTTTTAGCATCGAAATATGATGGCATTAGGAACTGTTTATTCCTTAAAAATTGCAAAAATCGACGCAAATTACACATTCTCAATGTTTTTTTCTGACAAATTTATGTGTTTTAGTTCAACATTTTTCAAAAAGTAAATAATTTAAAGAAGTGTTGCATATTTCCTATCAATGTGGTGTTGTCAAGATGGATGTAAAGTTTCGAACTCCAAAGGTGATATGTTTAATGGAAAATTTTCCACTTTTAAACCTGAAAAGTAGGTTTTATGTCATAATTGTTTTGGTCATGGTCACAATGAAATTTTATAATCTATAAATAACGATGGGGTTTCGGACATGCAATATCATGAAATAGAGGAAAACCATCCTCTATTAATGGTTTCAGATAAATCCATCAAACAACCATATAGCTACGGTATGGTAGGATGGATGAATTTTTCTTGGTGTAGAAAAGACGTTTTTTTTGTAAAGGCAGATAATTCAGCAGTATATCTTATAAACAATGCATTATGTAGAGTGTTTTAAGATGTCACACCAGAGAAAATTGGTCAGGTAAACCCTTTGCTTAAAATATTAAAAAGTTTGTATTTAAAACTTTAATACATATTCCAAAAGAATAAAGGAGGTCATTACATAGCAAAGGATATAGGAGGTAATTAGATCGCAAAGAAAAAAATATTAAAAAATGCTATACTCATGTAAAAATATCATTTTAAGTTCCTGTTTATTATAAGGTATCTTTAAGTAGAGATGCACAATTTATAGTTCTTTGATAATGTAAAAGTGTTAATTTAAGATTTTTATACATATTCCGGATGTATCAGTGGATGGAAATAAGAGGTTGTAATGAACACCAAAATGTTGGAATCATATCACACAGTTCGTAAGAAGATCATCCAGGATTCAAAAAATAATTAAAAGGTAATGTAATGTGGTAAAAAGCTATGAAAAATTATGTCCCAAGTCTTAGATAGTGTTTGGTATTTTAAAATTAAAAGACAGTCAAATGATAATATTGAAAGTTACAGAGCAAGATTTATTATAAAAGGGTATTTTCAACGTTTTGAAATATATTATGAAGAAATATTTTTAACATACTAATTTCTACAAATAACAGAGACAAAACATATATAAAAATATTTTACCTAAGAATTTTAAAATAAAGTACATTAGAGCGGTAATAGTCAGATATAATAACAATTACGTTATTGCACATTGGCAATCAGTGAAACGAGATATCTTGAAGGGACATTGTAATACAAATTACAATATTTTAAGACTTAGAACAAAATATAGGATTCTCTGATGCAAATTAGGCAGTTAATTTATCGTTCCTGGTTAAAACATATTAATATTAGTCATCATTTGTTAAGGAATATTATTGAAGGAAAGGGATCTATATAAAAGAAAAGAAAGTGATGATTAAATATTTTAATACTGAGGAAATCATTGCATACATTTTAACAATTACGATAACATGACCTAAGAACTTTTATTGACCTTTTAAATTTAGGTTTACAACATAGTTGAAGAATAAGAATGAACACCTATAATATAAACTTTTGTTATTATTTATTTTTCATATGCAAATTAATTTTTGAAGAAAGTTTTATAAATGAAAATTAACAATATTTAATGAATTTTAAGTTCTCTTTGGATACCCATTTTTTCTTTTTTGATTATCAACTTCTTGTTCTTCTAAAATCTTTAGTATTGTTTCTATTTCATTTACAGAATACATTTTTCGCTTATAGGAAGATAATTCAGATATTGGAGTCATGTCATTAAAAGCCTCAAAGTAATTGCTATTATCATTAATCTGCGATTTATCCATCTGAAAAAAGAAAAGTAAAATATTTGTATTAATTTTGCAGTTGCTATCATTTTTTATATCTTTAAATTAATTGCAATTGCATTTAAAACTTAAAATTGAGATCGAAAAATTTTAAACATAAATATATATTTATAAAACCCAAATATAAAGCTTATTTTTTATGATTTAAAAATATGAAAATCTCCTCGTATTGAAGTTATTGCCTCACTTTTGCCTCGAGGTTATAAAAATCGAAAATAAAATTTTTCGATTTAGTTCTTGATATATAATTGCTACATATTATTTTTAAGTAATTACATTCTAAAGGTACTAAACATTTATATAAATGTTTTACATCAACAACAATTTAAACCTTAATAATACTGAAGCACATATATACAAGGAAAATGTTCACATTTCTATGGAGGCAGCCAAGTTTTAGATAACTTAGAAAGTTTATTGTATTTTAAGTATTTAGTACCGTTAGAAAGGTAATTACTTGAAATTTTGTAATATGTAGCAAATATATTATTAGAACTAAATATTTTTAATATTTAAAAAAAATCAAAGGTTTTTTCGGTGCATATTGGTAACTCCTATAAAAATAAAGATATTATTATGAGATGTTAATATTATATTGAAAAAAAAAAATCCAAAATACCCACCCGGGAAAAACTTTGAAAAATTTACTTTGTTCATTAATTTGCCCGCCCTGCCATTATAATAGGTTTAGCCGATTACAGATTTTTAAGTGTAAAGCTAATACATGTAACTCTATAATCAATTTACTTTTTTGCAAAGTTTTCTCTAATTTGTGCTTTATTTGTGTTAACGTTAGAATTGAAATAAAACATATAGTCCAGAGAAAATTTGTTCATTTTAAAGTGAAAAAATGTTACCATCTTTTTGGAAAAAAATATGGAAAAAATAATTTTTCTTCGAAATTTCTATTCCAAAATAATATACTTTTTAATAAAAGTACGTGGCGCATGACATGAGAGTCTAAGTGGCGTGATCGCGGCAGGAAATACAGAGATGACGAAAGTGATAAGCGCCGATGCACACCACTTCCTCTGAGGCAGCAACGATCTAAGAGTGAGTGTTTAATGGATTTTATCCTTACGAATAACAATAGGCGCTTGGAGCCATCCTTTATGGTGGTAAATCCCAAAGAGGTTCTCTTTAATCAGAATTAATTCATGGAGGGTGTCATGAATTAATTCTGATATACATAGGTATATAGAATTCTGCCTAGGTTTCACTGATTCTTTTGCCAATGTTATTATGATATCGGTCACAGGAGATGTAGTGAACTTTTTGACGGAATTATTCACTGACTCTATAAACAGGTCATGTCCATCCAACACAAAGGGGAAAGACTAAGCCGCCGTGGTGGTCGCCCGAGATTGCTCATAGTAGACATGTTGTTAACTAGTCTGGTTACATGGTGACAGCAAATGGGTTCAAGAACCTAATAAGGAGTGCGAAAAGGAAGGCTTAAAATAATTTCTATAGTGGTATAGAGAACTCTTCCGAGACCTACCGCTTACGTAACGGTTTATCGAACTTTCTTATCGTACCGAGCTTCATACAGAGGCCAGATGGCTGTTGGACAATGGGGCAGTCAGGAAATCTTGGAAATTTTACTCGACACACACTTCCCTGGCAGCTATACGTGCTTGGATAAATGAAGTATACCGTGCGACAATATGAAAGACGTCTCTGTCGTGCTGGATGAGAAAATAAATTAATAGCTTCGATCATTTTAAATCTCTAGCGCTTGATGTCATCATTCCTGCTGATCTACAGAAGAATGTAGAGCTGGTAATTTCATTGCTCCTAAACATACACAGAGCGAGTCTACAACGAGATGATATTACCATTTAAAGGAGGATGTGCACGGTGAGCTTCATATCAAAGAGAGGCAAGACTCTTGAGATAGTTGCGGACTTATACAAGATAGAGATGATTACGCTACGATTAGACGCTCCACTAACGAGAGAACGATTTGTCCCCCTTCTTTGGAATATTACCATAAATAGGCTGTTACGTAGCCTTGAACATCACGATTTTCGAAATTGCTTATGTGATGTTGTGGTGGCGGTCTCTGGAAAACACATGGAGACCATTTCTCACCGTATGGAATCAACACTACGCTGATGTGAATCCGGCTAAGACTAACTGGATCTCTTCAGCAAAAAGTATAAGGTAAAGAGCTTTACAACCCTACGACGTAATGAGACCCCTTGGGACTACCGGATAGTGCAAAATATAGTGGAATAATGCTTTTTGGATGGGACAGACAAGGCTTTTGTGGCTATGTATTCCTGTAGAAGGGCCATTGGGCACACTTGGGGTTTAAATCCTATTGTGAAACCCATATTGCTGTATAGTGCGCTAGTGTGGTGGGAGTCGATGAATAAGAATATACATAGGATGGTCTTCACACAGGTTTTGAGTTCGATGGCGATCATAATGATAGGGTCTCGAGGTCGACTCTGATAAAAGGACTTTTTGCGTTATTACTCTTTTAGCCTCCTGATCTAATGTGTCAACAAGCTGCCTTTTATTCCGAGCAATAGATGGGATAACAGTCATTCTTGTAAACTGGATCACTTCGCACTTGAGTTGGGACTAATCGACTATTTTATATCGGAACCATTAACAAGCTGCTTTTAATTCCGTGCAATAGATGGGATAACTGACATTCTTGTATACTGGATCACTTCGCACTTGAGTTGGGACTAATCGACTATTGTATTTCGGAACCATGCTTCGAGATGAGATTTTCAGTGATGTTCCCCATGCAGGAGAAGAAAAAATAAAAATGAGTACCTTATGTTTTCACACTCTAGGTTATTAAAAATTTACAGTAACGGTTCCAAGCGGCGAAGAAGGGTAGGACGTGGGGTTTTCGTTGAGGACTTTGATGTTAGGGCATCATTTATATTAAAGGATGATTGCAGCATCCTACAAGCGAAGTTTTCCGCCAATAAGAAGTAGGATCAGAATTTTTACCTACTGCAAACAGGTATTTCAGATCTACAGCTCATGTGCATACGACGTCGATATTAATGACAATCGGAGGACCAGGTAATTGTTGGCCTTCAATTGGAAACAGACTAAATTGTTGATGTCTGTTATTACTGGAGACTGTGCCATTGAGGACCATCTATTAATGCAGATCACTGAGCAGCGAACAGTCTACTAGAGTAACACAATGGGAACAGTCGTTTATTGACCCATGAGAGATGTCTGTTGGACACTGCACTTGGAACTAACTAACTAGTTCAGTTGTGGTTATAT